>CAJFCO010000443.1:9056-35847 GCA_904066015.1 Synergus gifuensis
TTTTTTTTTTTTCTATATGTATGTACTTAAATGTAGTAGGTAACACAATTTAAGAACTAGAGGCAGTTTTACTTATGGCCAATATATTCCAGCCCTGGTACTGCGCATGTAATAAAAAAAATTTAAGTTTAATGTAGGCAAAAGCATTACTTCTCAAGTTCTCCCCAGAGAAAACCCATTTATTTCAGAAAGATGTAAGTTTTTTCAGTGAAAACGTCTCGACAAAATAAAGAAAGTTTTTTAACGTTTGCGAAACACATAAAGTCAGAGAGCGTTCATCGATTCGTTATGCAAATGCATCCGTGACCTCACACTTAGTCTAGCTTCCATTGTGAAGTCTATTAACACACTTTTTAGAGGGTGTTTTTTCTCAGGACTGGTTTCAAACAATGTTCACGAGATTGCAAATAAACACGTACTCAAGACTGTAACTGTCCTTATTTCGTCTTGTCGTCTGGCTTATTCTACAATAAGCCTACACATATAAGTCTATATATGTATATTCTGCCTTATATACCTATGTATTGTGAACTGGAGTGATTTGGAACTAGTTGTTTCTTTTACCCTCTCAAATGAGGAAAATTTAAACAGATTAAATGAATCCATTCCAAAATATTTTTTGTCTTTTACTTATCAAGTTAAATTATTGACATGCATAAATTAATTTAGAACAAAAACATATGTGAAAAAAAAACTTTTCAATTAGACCATTTTCCATGGAAACTTTATATATATATATATATATATATATATAAGGGGGGCGTCGCCCCCCTGCGCGCTTCGCGCACCTACCCCCTATCAAAATTTTGATGAATTCTATGATTTCTAATTTTGATATTATTATTTAATTTATTTTGCGCTCACGGTCAATCGGTCATCTGTGCTATTTTCGTTAGTACAGTTTTTCGTTTTAAATGATCGTTTAATATTAACATGTCTCAGTGACCGTTACAATTTACAATGTCGAAATCGTGTTGCGTTCCAAAGTGTGACAAGGAATATAGTGGTGATAAACGTTCAATTTTTATGGTTCCGAAGGATGAGAAACTTCGAAAAAAATGGGAGGAAGCTATTCCAGGAAGTCCAAGACTTAAATCTTTTCATAGTGTTTGCGAAAAGCACTTTAAAGAAAATTGCATTATACGTGAATATATTCACGAGGATATTATATTTCAATAGGGAGGTTTTGAAATCTAGGTTATGTAAACCACAGTGATCACGGTGATGTAAACAAACCATATACCCTCCGATCGTTGCGCTCTACCCTTTGGTGGCTAGTTGAGAAGCTCTAATCCTGGACAAAACGCGAGTCACCACCACCACCACCGGAGATTCTGGACCTGTTTATACGATCGTGCTAGATTCTAACCTAACCTTAAACCTAACTTAACCCTAAACCTTACCTAACCCTAACCCTTACCTAACCTATTCCAACCACGGATTCCTGACACAGCGGCGGTTGAGGCGGCGGCGACAGCGAAATCAATAGGGTCACGTGACCCCATGAGGGGATAGATTCTAACCTAACCTTAAACCTTAACTAACCTAACCCTTACCTAATCTAACCCTGACTTAACCCTAAACCTTACCTAACCCTAAACCTTACCTAGCCTAACCCTAACCTTAAAACTAACCTAAACTAACCCTAAACCTAACCTAACCCTAAACCTTATCTAATCTAACCTAATCTAACCCAACCACGGATTCCTGACATAGCGGCGGTGGCGGCGGCGAGATCTTTTTATAATATAGATAGATATATATCTTTATATATATTGCATAATAAATGCAATAAGATGGAACTTAAGGACATGTGATACTTTACCATAAGAGAAAATTAGTTATACCAATTATACATTCGTGATAATAAATATTTTTAGCTAATAAGAGTCAATAAACCTTCGTTTACATGAGACGAAGGTTTATTGACTCTTATATACTAAAAATATTTATTATTATGAATGTATAATCGGTATAACTAATTTGCTCTTATGGTAAAGTATCAGATGCCCTTAAGCATTGAAAATTTGTTATAGTTGAGGAAGCAGACACGATAATGTAGTTCTGAAGAAGAACGTCGTATCGTCATAATAAGTAATCAAATGAATCCTTTATTAACATTATGTAAGAATATATTGCTCAACCTTCGCAGGTGCCCTCGTCATTAAGCGATTTGCATCTAGTTCGTCATCAAGAGAAGAATAATTGAATAATAACAGTTATGTCGTAACTTTATTAAACAGAAAACACTGAATGAACTTTTGAAGAGTGAAGACACTGAACAGTATATTATCCATATCAACCATTTAGCATAATTTGCTGCTGACAAACTGACGAGAATGATTTGTATTGATAGACTGTGAAAATATGCTCCATTCAGATGATTTTACAATAACTACACACGACGATAAGTGTTTCTTACACTGTTAAACAAATCTGTATTAAATTTAATATACACATGGAGATAAATGGATATTTAAATGTAGATATTCAAATGCAAGATAATATGTGGTATAATATTTAGATGTTACCAAATACACGGAGAAAATTATGGGATATGTTACCTAAATAGTTTAGCAACTTTTATATAGATTACTGTGGCATTTTGTGCAAGAAAAAGTAGAAAGATATGGGTGATTCCATTTCATATTTACAACTGAAAAATAAAATCGCCTCAAATATTTTTTCTAGTATTTTAAATACAAGAAAATAGATATGTATTTTTTTTTTATTTTAACATGATATGCAAACTTTTCAAGTTACAAATGTTTAAACATCTGGAGTAGAAAAAACTAAGAATTTTTCAAAATCTTCCAATTCGTAAACCATTTTTTTTTTTAAACAATGAAATTTTCAGGTAGTCAACGATTACATGCACTTTGCATATAGCAATGAATGAAAAAATTATTCGTTTTTCTTATATAAAAATATCGAATTGTTGTAAATAAATGTTTAGAGACGGGTCAGCTTCGAGCACGTGATATGATTTTTTGTCTCAGAATAAAGTATTTCAATAATTATACTGGACACCAGAATCAATATTGGCACTCATAAGGAACATATGTATTATGTAATTAGTTTGAGTTTGATACTAATTGTTATAAACAAATTATATAAACAAATACATGGATCAGGTGCTCAATGACAAATGATTTTAAGAGATTTTTGAAGATTTCAACATAGTTCTATAAATTTAATAATACTTCAAAAAAGTTTTAAGGATTTTCAAAAAATGTTTCGAAATCCATTAAAAGGGTCTCTAAGGCAGGTTTTTGGCCCAAAAAATTCGGAAAAATCCATACTTAGGTTTTTGGGGTTGCTGATTTTGAATCCGAGGTCCGTTGACCTCCAGCATATCAGATTCAAGGTCATTTGAAGTTTAAACTGCAAAAAAATCCAGAAAAATAATAGGGGGTGAGGGTTGTCCGTTAAGGGTGGAATTGACTTCTTATTGTTAGTAGATACTGTATGGATTTTTTCGATTTCCTTGGGCCAAATCTAAAGTGGGCCAAAAACCTGCCTTAGTGACCCTCCCCCTTTTTTTAAACCCCTTGAACTTCTTTAAAAATCAATAACTACTTTTGAATTTTACATTATAATTTCGAAATTAAATCTTCCCATTTTAAATTACAAGTAATAATATATTTTAATATCAATTTATTTTCTAAAATAGAAAATATGTATGTAAAAATAAGATTCCCTTTCTCTTCTCCACGAATTTCCGTTTATTATTAAATCTTACGTAAGAAACCTCTCTTCGCCAAGAGAAAATAAGCTGGTATTTAGGCTCAAGGGTTGCTAAAATCCTATCCCACTAAATAAAGAAAAAACCTTCGACTGGCTTATTAAACAATTGTAGAAAAAAAACTTTACGTAAAGCATACTGCAATTTTGACTACAAATCACTTATACAAAAGCATCTAAATACTTATGTTGAAATCTGTTAAAACTCGAATTTTAAGTGTTTCAAATTCGACCTTCATTATAGAATCATTTTCGTATAGACCATTACAAAAATCAGCAATAGAAATTCATCGATTATAAAAATTAGAAAAAAAAAAAATTACAAAATAAACAAACTTAGGCGCCCTATTTGAATCCGCGACTGGTTCCCCCACTCTTCGGGTGGTCATGCGATCGTAGAACGCGCGAACGATCGCGATTCGTGGATTGACTTGACAGATACAGGCGAATAGTGTGGATGGTGGATTCGTTGTGTAAAGGGTTGAAAACGTCGAGCGGTACTTTGAAACATGAAAACTTACCCCATAAACCAGTCCACGGTATCGCGGAGGTACTCGGGTAGCCTATCCAGCTTGGATGATTTTTGGGAATATCGCTTGCCAGGGTAGAAACAAGAATCACGCGACACGCAAACGATAAACTGGTTTTATTTGAATTCCCGAATTTTGCTTATTTTCTAGGTAATATATTCTCAGAATCCGCACGGCACTTGGCACTAGTGCACGACGATCCGAGATTTTGTGAAATCTAACATGGCGCGACACTATTGTCACCTGTTCACGTTTCTCAGGTCGTGCACCTTGTCCCTGTCCCTGGACTCCTGGAGGAACGACACGACAAGTTGGGTGCTTGTTTCCCCTCACGCGAGGTGGAATAATCTCTCATGAACCTCTTGCGCGATCTGGAACGATCCGCGGTATTAAATGATGACTGAGAGCTGTCGAATTTTTACGAAAGCAGCACGCAATGCGCGACATAAGCACAAAAGTAGCCAAGCCACGAGCCAAAACCACGTTCTACGAGTCGCCACGAGCAAGAGGGACACAGCTGATCGGAGAGAGTCGTCAACCGTCAACCCACGATTTCGCTGTTTTTCACCCGACCGTCGTGTCCCGTCGTGCTGTCCCGAGCGACTTTGATCGCAAATCACGGAAGGCAAATTAGAGGAAGCTTTGTGCATTCGATTGTAGAGAGCAGCACCTATTGGGGTAGCAAATATAGTAGAATTCTAGAAATGTGATACTTTACCATAAGAGCAATTTAGTTTCCGCAACTTAATTATTTATATGTTTTTCACTAAAACTAGGCCATTTACCTCCGTCTGCATTAAACGAAGTTAAGGCCATGTAAGACTTACCCGATCCCTACCTTACCGACATTTTTTTCTCTGCAACGCTGCGTCTATACATTTATTGAGATATTTATTAAATTGAAAATTTCTAAAATTGAAGCTAAAGCATTAAAGTACGTTTATTTGGTCCTAAATATTGACGTTTATAAAAAAAATTTTTCAACAATGTTTTTTTTTTTTACAAAAATTTAAGACCAGATAAACATACCTTAGGGTACTTTCTTTAATTTCAGAAATTTTCAATTTGATATCTCAATAAATGTAGATGTAGCGTTGTAGAGAAGAAAATGTCGGTAAAGTAGGGATCGGGTAAGTCTTATATTGCCTTAAATGACCTAGTTTTCGTGAAAAATATTTATTACTGCAAATGTAAAAAGTTACGGAAACTAAATTGCTCTTATGGTAAAGTATCACATGCCTTTTTAAAGTAGAAATATGATTCTTACCGTTGGAAAGCAACTAATGGTGGGAAATCTACCTTACCAACAATAGTTAACAATATTTAGAGTTCTGTCAACCAAATTCGCTCTCTCAATAGTAACATCAATTGCGCTATGATTACGCTTGCGTCAGCTCAATTGCGCATCCATATTGCGTTTAAAAAAGTATTTTTAGCATTTTAAACTACGCACCAATAGCAACCAATCACATGCCGAGTACGATGGCATGCGCCTAGTGGTATCAAGTGAATATTGAGAAAGCTGCTATGGTGAAATTTGAGAGGCAGAGAGGGAAATGCAGTGAAATTTGAGAGGTGGTGCAATTTGAGAAGGTGAAATTTGAGAGAGTCGAGAGTGTACTAGCAAATTAACCCTCCTCGGTGTAAAGCGGCCCAATATACCTTTGGTTTATTGTATACGAGAATATAGGCGCGCTTGAGCGCGCGTGTTTCGTCTATAATAGAAACTGAAATGACAATTTAAATTTGCGCGCCATATGAATTGACCAATAAGGTTAGCGCACTACGCATGAAGTTAGTTAAAAGGTAACCCATGTCTTTTTTAGAAAACAAAATTGGATTAAGGTCATGTAAGACTTACCCGATCCCTACCTTACCGACATTTTTTTCTCTGCAACGCTACGTCTACATTTATCGAGATATCAAATTGAAAATTTCTAAAATTGAAGCTAAAGCATTAAGGTACGTTTATCAGATCCTAAATATTGACATTTATAAAAAAAAATTTTCAAAAACATTTTTTTTATTTTTAAAAAACTTTAAGACCAGATAAACATACCTTAGTATATTTTCGTTAATTTTAGCAATTTTCAATTTGACATCCCAATAAATGTAGATGTAACGTTGCAGAGAAAAAAATGTCGCTTAGGTAGGGATCGGGTAAGTCTTACATGGCCTTAAGCCGATATCAGTCCCGTGCATCGCCCCCACTTTTTTGTCCTTTTTCGATCCGGAAGGAAAATGCCAGTAAAATAATCCAACAGGTGGCGCTCTGATCAGGTAGGCTGGTTTTTGCATTTGAAATACATTCTAAACATCAGAAAAAAAAATTATTAATAATTTAATTAATAATAATAACTTAATTTATTAAATTATAATATTTAATTAATATTTTAATATAATAATTTAATGTTATTTATATTATAATTATTATTATAGTCATATTAAACAAAAGAAACATATTTTTTGTAAATTTGATTAGTCATTAAAAATTTTTCTCTGTACATATTTTTAGCTAAAATTCTAAAAATCATTTTAAGTTAACCCTTTGCGGCACACATTTTTCTAAGAAACAAATTTTACAGTCACAAGCATCTTAAGAGGTTTTCGGGGTCGCTGATTTCGAATCCGGAGTCAGATTTCCAAAATTCAAAATGACGGATCCAATATGGCGGACAAATTTTTGAAAAAGTGGTTGGATTTTCATAAATCTTTCAAAAAATTTTAAAAACTCACGTTCTTTACGTCTGTGCATTATTATTATTATTTTTTTTAAGTAAACATTAAGGGTCTATGGTAATTACCATATGAGTAAATTTAAATTACTTGGGTTTTTTCCACAACTTTTACTTTTTCAAAAAAATAATATTACACATATGTGAAGAACGCAAACGTGGATGTTTGTGCACTATTATTTTTTTGAAAAAAATAAAAATTGTGAGTAATCGAAATTTGCCGATATAAAGTAACTCATGCCCTTAATCTATATTTTATAGTCTTTGCTAATTTCTCTAAAAAATTACAAACTAATTATTGAAACAACGTTTTAAATTAAAAATTACTAAAAAGTATTAAAGTATAAAATGTAATTAATGCTACGCGGTCTGAATGGGACGCAATAAAGAAGATTTTAAAAAATTCGAAAGAGTTGAAAGGAATTCAATGTAAATAATTGAAAATATACTGAAAAAGTAAAAAATTCGTGTAAATTGAAAAGAATTCAAGATAATTGACAATCGAGAAAAGAATTCAACTAGTTGACGGTGACAAGATCTTTTTATAATATAAAGATATTGAAAAACTTATTTTTAATAAAAGTTATAAATAATCCGTCACTAAAATATAACATATTCTCTAAAGAATTCATCATCCGTTAGTAATCAAGGGCACATATCAAAGCGACGCCTCTTTTAATCCAGTGAGCTTGTGGGTCAATGCTGGGAATTTCCATTGATAGGACAAAATTTGTCGAATGTCCTGTGGTACTTAAAGTTCCAGCTCTCGTTATAGTTTTGTAAACAGGGCACTCATAAATTCCACTTTCAGGTGTTTTGTAATTTACTTCTGGCAGTAGGTAAATGGGTGACATATCTACGTTTGACGGAATTCAAGATTATTGACATGCTCTTTTTATTTTAATAGTAATCTTTATGCATTTTAATTTGATAATTAAGAATTAGTTTTTTGCAACATATGCACGGAATGTTCGATTTTCAAGGCTACTTTTGTAACCGCTGCTCCTGCGGCTACGCATCTATAAATTATTAAAAAGTTCATAAATTATCAAAATTTCGTAATTTTCGGAAATTGAGGGAAAGTTTGCTTTTTATTGTAATATTTTTAATCGGAAATTTCCTGCATTTGTTACAAAAAAGTATGGTGTGCAACAAGTGCAGAGAGTAGGCAGCTATACTCTCGTGAAATTTTAACTACTTGCTCTCAACTCATGTTTGGCTTGTTTTCCCGAGTCGAAATATAGGCCCTACTTTGACGCTCCAAGTGGAAGTATTGCCCCTACTTTGCGGCTGCTTATTATACTAGCTCCTACTTAGCAGCTCCTAAAGACATTTTCATTCTGTTTTGCTTCTACATCATTTTTAGCCCCTACTTTGAAGATCTTCAATATTTTTTTAACTCCTCTTTAGACACTCTTTAATCCCTAAATTTAAAAAATAATTTTTCTATTTCATCTCTAAACACTTCTTAATCTTTAAATTGAAAAATTTAAACTCAAAATTTAACTCTAAATTTGCAATTTACAGTATATTAAAATAATGCATCATTATTAAAAGATAATAAATTGTGTTTGATTATTTTCAAGGGCAATATATTTTTACCAATTAATCTATATAATTATGATTTTAATGTTTGAGGAATATCATTACTTAATAATTCTTATTAGTTTCTGTTATTTCATTTCAAATTGAATAATTAAATAATTAATTAAATAATTAATAATAATTAATTAAATCTGAATTAGTGAAAAGTAGATCACTAATTTACTTTAGTGAACATTTTTACTAATTATTAGTTGCATTTCTCTATTTCAATTCGCAGTTTTCAACTTTTCACTAAAGTTTTAGTCAAAAATGACTAACAATTAGTAGAATTTTTCACTAAAGTAAATTAGTGACCTACATAGAATTTTACCCAAAATTTTCAAAAGATTTGTTATATTTTACATTTTGTACATAATTCAATAAAATTTTGCATCTTCATTCAACAACAAAGAGCAATTTTCATTTTAAGTTGCATAGAAGTTAGGATTAGTTGAAAAATGAAAAAAACAAAACTATTTTGTATCTTCATGCATTCAATGAATAATACCAATTGTTTTCAACGCTTAATAAGAAATTAACAGCAAAATTATTTTTCATTTAAAATGCATAAACATAATAAATTGTTGTTGAATGATTATACAAAATAAGTTCAAATATTACGCAAATATATCCCTATATGCCTTCGCCCTGTAATATTTTTGTTAATCTTTCACTATAGGAAAACAAATTTAGTAATAATGGGAACAAAATAATTTTGCTGAGCCCTTTTTGTTGTCGAAAGCAAATTTTTGTTGCTAAAACAATATTATTTTTCTGTCTCGACAAATTGTTTTATTATGCAATCAAAGGAATTATTGGAAATAAATTTTACATGAATGTTTAAAAAAAATTTCAAAAGGGGTGAGAAATCATTGTGCTAGGACTAAAAAATTTTATATGCCCTTCTACGATCTGGCGGTTCAATTTAATATTTGTGTATGCTTGGATTGAGTATACCCTGGAAAAAATGTGGGACTACTATCTCGAGAGCTTAGGGTAATGGTTAGGTAACTGGACTCGCGTCCCGTAGGTCGTGCGTTCGATTCCCCCCAGAGTTGCATGCGAAATTTTATTTGTTATATAAGCGTTTAAATCTACAAATAACGATTAGTTATAAGAATATCCATAATATAACTGCGAATAAACCATGTTCTTAATTAATAATTGTTTTTTAAGATATTTTTTTCAATTTTTATTTAACTTAGCTCCTACTTTAATACTCTTATAGCCCCAACAATTTTATTGTGTGTATAGAGCGTCAAAGTAGCACCATATTTCGACTCGTTTTAAAAATATGCTAAGCCCCTACTTTGACGCTCCAAGTGGAAGATTTGGAAATTTGTGCCCATTAGAGCGCCAAAGTAGGAGCAAAAATCGCATTGAAATAGCGTCTACTTCAAAACCTTAGCCCCTATAAATGAGAGCGTGAAAAGCGTTAAAGTAGGGCCTATATTTCGACTCGGGTTTGGTTTATCTACGTTTCCTTTTACTCATTTGCACTTGTTGAACAATATACTATGTCGTACTATAATATAATATAATTTAAAAATAAAACACCTGTGTATAATTCCTTTGGTAATGACTCAGTAAGATAAGAGCCATCCCAGCGACAGCCCTCGAGAAACAAACCATAAACAACACATCCGTCAGGTGGTCTTTTAATTGGTTTTGATCCCAAAACCTGTGAATAAGAAATTGTAAAAAAAAATTACTGAAAATTTCATTCCAGATAATTGTAACTGATATATAACAATAATGTAATATTTATGTAGCAGAATTGTAACATGTTTATAACAGAAATATAACAGTTATGGAATGCTTTTAGAAGAGTTACATAACAGGCATATAATTGTGTGTGTGCATGTATGTGTGCGCAAGAAACGTGTAACAGCTATCGGACATTTGAATATCAATTATATAACAGCTATGTAATGTCGGTATAATAGTTATGTAACAAATATATAACAATAATGTAACAATTATTTAACACCAATGTTACAATAGTTTTTATATTTGTATAACAGCTATGTGACTGATTAATGTAACTATTATATATGAAAGAGTTATATAACAGTTAAGTAACATTTTTTATAACAATTCTAGAAATTCTTTCCATCTTGTGTAAAAGTATAGATTTTTTGTCTTATGTACATTTTCTATTTGAAAAGAGAATAGCGTTATAGAGCGAAAAAATATCTGATTATAATATTTGTTGAATAAAATGAGAAAATCGAATGTTGAGGTCTCTATTGAAAAGCTTGACATCAAAAGCCATGTCAAACACAGCATGAAAATGTACGTCAAAAAGGAGATAAGAAAAGGTGTAAAAAACCACGTCAAAAATGTTGTTAAGAATTGACGCAGTTGTTGACAGCATTTTGGAAGCTATTTTACGGTAAAAAGTTGCACTTCTGTATTCTGTATTTGCCCTTCTTTTTGTATTAAAAAAAAATAACGTCAAAATCAAAGTAAAAAACGACGTCAAAAATTATGTTAAAAAAGATGTCAAAACGACATCAACAATTATGACAAAAATCAAAAATGTCAAAAAAAATGTAAAAAACTGTGCCAATTCTTGTCAATGTCTTTGACGTGGATTTGGCATCATTTTGATTTTTTACGACTTTTTTAACTACTTTTTGATGTAACTTTTCATATTGTTTTGTCAATTTTTTGAATAAGAGTTAGAATTTTGATCCAACCTCCTTTAATAAAATATACCGTCACCTTGAAACTAAAATTGATTGTATCGATGGAGATGACGTATTTTCGGGCGAAGTTCTGAAGAGTTCCAGTGAGAAAAGCCTGAGGAAAGAAGAAGCCGGAAATCCAAAACGCCGGCGGAACACCATTTTCCTGCCAGTTCGTAATAAATAATATTCGAGCTTTTAAATCCTCTACCCATGCTCCTACATTCAAAAAGATATATATTATTGCTATTTATTTGAACAATACTTAGTTATAGAATATTTCGTTTTATAGCTCGATTATTTAATTAACTCGAGAGATAAGAAATAAAAAAATTAGTTTATCTTGATTAATTAATTAATTAATTAATTAATTATTAGAATCGTACCAAGTGGTTTTAACGAGGCATAACCAATATTTTGCCAAATTTGGGGCACTCGATTGTTGAAAAGACTGTTCGACATCGTTTCTAAAACTTCGGACATCACTACGAGACCCTTCAAGGCTTTTAATAAATCTTGCAAACTTGACTTTAAAACTTTAAGTAATTTGTTATATCGTATTGCTTCTTGTAAAAGAACTGTGTTTAATGATTCAGCGTATAGAACAGGATATCTGGAATTGAATTCACGATTCAAATAGGAGCAATAATTATGCGATTTGAAATTTAATCTATTCAAAGATGTACTGAAAAACCACTGTTTAATCAGACAGGTATTATTAAGAGCATATTGTACATAATTAGATATTCTGGCTGCGTTTTAGACCAGTATGTGTTGGTGCATATACGTGTGAGTTCTCAAAACTGTGATGACCCTGTTGGAAGTAAGAAGATAGAAAGTCTATCTATTTGAATATTTTTCAATCTTCAGGATAGAAATAGAAAGGAAAATGAATCCAAATGTATCTGTCCTTATCCACGCCAATCTATTTCTATCCCTTTTTTAATCTACAATAATCTCTTTTCTTTTGAATCTTTTTCTATTTACAATCTACTAGGAACCCTGTAAAAAAGATCAGATTGAAAAGCATTGCTTCGCATTCAGAAGATTTTGTTTTGAATTCTGCTTTTCGACAACCTCGCATTGGAACTGCATCAGACCGGAAGCCAATACTTTTTAATGCGATAGTTCGTATATTACATCTAAATGTTGAATGCGTCTAAATACAAAAGTGATAAATTCTACGTTCAATGCGATTTATTGCGAAACTTCGATTTTTATTCAATAGTGCTGAATGCAATTGAATACGAAGCAGAAAATTCGTGATGAGATTTTTTCTTGAATTCCGCTTTGCGACAACCTCGCATTCAAAGTGCAAATTTTTTAAATACTTTTAAATACTTTTCAATCCGACTTTTTTTGTAGGCAAGCCTATCCTTTTCAATCCATACATTTATAACCATATCTATCCACGTATAATAATTTCAATTCTTCTCTATCTCTCTTGAAGTATACTATCAAGTCTATTCATTTGAATCTTTATCTTTAAAATCTAAACTAATGAAACTTATACTTTTTAATTATTATTGTAAGTAATATCTATGAGATAGAGAAGAGCGGATCTTCCTATCCTATTATAAAAAAGACATGGCATAAAAATCTCGAATCGAACTCGAAATATATCGAAGTGAAGGCAGCCATGTTTAAATTGAAGGCGGCCATGTTTGATAACACACCCGGTAAGAAGACTTACATTGAAAGGTATTGAAAATTGTCAATTCTTAACAATACCTTTTTTGTCCTTCATTTTTAATTCCCGATTAGACGTCGAGAAAAATAAGGTTCCAATATTTTTCAATAACGCTTGGAGCTTCCGAAAATAACCTCAAATAAATAAAGAATCGAATTTTTACTTAATGCATTAGAATATGCTCCAAAGGCATGAAAATTGCAAATTCTATTAGAAATGTGCACAACAATGCGTTATTTTATCGTAAAACATTCGCTTTGTTTAAATTCTATTCATCTGAGAAATATAAAATCGTGAAAAAAAAATTTTTTAATTATTTTGTACCACTACTATATGAGTGGAAATCAACCCCGACAACGAAAAATGACTAATACTGAGTTCTTAAAAGATTTTTACTTCATAATTATTCAAAAAACGGTGAATGAAAATATCTAAAAGTGCAAACTTATAAGGGATACAAAATTTTGTGTTTCAAAGTTGCATTGTGGTTTCCAAAAGTATTCACAAAAATCTTTTCGTCAATAGGTACTGAAAGGGATACAATTTAAGATATAATTTGCACTATTGGAGAGATTAGAACACGAGGACAAAAAAGGGATTGAAAAGAATTTTCTAACTGGCACGTCGTCATTGGAAACATGAAATTTTTTAATACCTTTTAATGTAAGCCTTCTTACCGGGCACATGAAAAATCTCGAATTGAAAAGAATCGAGTATCGAACTTCTAGTTTAGAGCATTGAATGTAGAAAAGAAACATAGAAAGGCACATGTATTAAGGAAGCATGGGCATTGAATGTAGAAAAGAACATAGAAAGGGAAGTAGTGCGACTAGTACACTCGACGTTCCCAATAGTAATGTTCCCAATAGTAAAAGAGTTTTGTTCTCAATAGTAAAGAGCGCAACTCGCAATAAGCACTTCATACCACTGCTCATGCGTTGCGTTCGGCATCTGATTTGTTGCTATTCGCGCGCAATTTAAAATACTAAAAATAGTATTTTATATGCATTACGCATGCGCAATTGATGTGAAATTTGAGAAAAGGAATTATTTTACTATTGGGAACGACTCTGGTTTGGATTTATTTACTATTGGGAACGTCGAGTGTATTTATATATATTACATTTTACTCAAGTTTTATTTTATTCAGAGAAAGTTATTTTTCAAGGTGGATATATTTGAGAAAAAATGCCCCATATGTAACTCAATTCACGCCTTCCAATGGGAAAGAAAAATAACACTCGCGGAACGGAGGGCGCTCGTGTCGCGCAAAAAACATGGCCGGCCTTAGTATACACGACAGTATTGTTTCCTATGGGAGTCGCAAATAAAAATTAATAATTAAGGCCGAAAAAAATGTTGTCACATCAAATCTGTTGAACAATTTTAATCACGAAGCTTCATGTGCTCATTGTTGCAATTTCATGCAATTTACGTTAATTTTTAAAAGCAAAATATTGTCTCCCTCAGATATGTCCTATTATAAAAAAGACACCGCATGAAAATCTCGAAATATATCGAATATATCGAATTGAAGGCAGCCATGTTTAAAATTGGAGGCGGCCATGTTGAATAATGAATTAGCATTGGCATTAGCAGTCATGTTTAAATTGAAGGCGGCCATGTTTGATAACACACAGGAAAAATCTCGAATTGAAAAGAATCGAATATCGAACTTTGAGTTTAGAGCATTGAATATAGAAAAGATACATAGACAGGCATATGTATTAAGAAAGCATGGGCATTGAATGTAGAAAAGAACATAGAAAGGCAAGAAGTGCGACGATGGCCGCGAAGCGGCCGTCAGTGGCACTAGTAAACATTAAAAACTGTATACTGCCGATGACCATGTTTTTTAGTTCATGAAGCGATCACCAGTAGCGCAATGCAATTTTAAACTCCCAATATGTAAAATATCAAATTATTGACGTACTTTTTAGTTATTTCATCCAAATCCAAAAGTGGAGGCACTGTTTTGAGAATATCTTGAGCCAATTTTTCCGTTATTTCTTCTAAACTAATGGCTGAACTACCAATTTCTTTGGGTTGTAAAGCAAGCAAGGTTTCTAGGCAAGAGTAAGTTTCGGCTTGAGCGTAACTGATGTCAGCATTTGGATGTAGTCCAAAAATTGAGGGGTCATCGTTTAATGGAAAAGTTTTTATGTGTGCTATGTAATCTTGAAGAGTCGAATCCGCAGGCAACTAAAGATTATCATTATTTTTGTCTTTGAAATAAAACATTTACATTCTCCCTTTTTGCTATTCCAATTTTTCTACTCCCGTTTCCGAATTTCGTCTTTTACCTTTCTATATTGATTTTTCCTTATTCCCTAAATAACATTCTTCCCGTTTCTCCTTGCTCTCCATTTTCCCTGAACCCTCTTCATCCTACCCGGTTGCCCTTGCCCTTCTTACATTTTTTTCCCCTTTTCCTTGTTCATTTCCATTTCCCCCTTCCCTCTCAATCTTTTTCCAGCAGTTGCTAGAATGCTCTAATTTCTGTAATATTAAGATAAAAAATTTTCACCAAAATAGTACGAAAGTCACTGGAGTAAGTCGGACAGACATGGAACACTTTTTTTGCTCGGTTGTGAAATTTGAGGAGAAATTTGAGAGTCAAGTGTGTGTGAGTTTATCCCGGGATACTCAAGATGGGAAGTAGCTCAAGGTTTGAGTGTAATAAATATTTTCGGTGTCCTTAAAAATTTTGAAAACATTGAAATTATAGATTTTTTGGTAATTAGACACTTTAGCAACTACTGGAAAAACAGGCATAACCATAATTTTCATTGACAGAATATTTGTGAAGAATTTTCTTTGTAAATTACTTGGTGGTATAAACCATGCTGATCGAAAATGTAATTCGAGGATATGACGTTTTGGCAATAATAATCCATGAGAATGGTTAAAACGCAACGTCGATCCCAATCATCGGTTATTCTTCCACCATAATTGATATGTCCAGCAGTGTAAATTAGTACCTATTTCAAAAATTGTTTATTACTTTCTCTTTTATCTTTCTTATATATTATAAAAATATCGTGCCGTCGCTGTTTCAAGAAACGAGACTAAAACTTAATCAAAAACATTCACCCGTATTAAGATCCCCATCAATATTATTGTAATAAATAACATAACTTTTTAGTAACTTAGTTACTTGTAAGTAGTTACTACCCAACGCTGGATATAATCTATATTATGGCAAATTTACCTCAAAAGGCAACTTTGTGTACTCCAGGATGAACATGTGTAATTGCGAAATGCAAATAGTTAAGTCACCATCAGTGAATTCGTAGGGAATATTGAATCCTAGAGGACCAAACTTCCGCCGCTCGAGTAGAACACCATGGAACATAGTCAGGGCGAAAATCAGCCACTTGAATGAATATACTTTCGGATCTTCGGAACGCATGAAGTCTTCCATTTCAGATACTTGTGATAAGTACGCTCTCAACATATTTGCCTTTTGAAATAAAAAAAATAAGAATTATTCACTGAAAATTGCTTTTTCTGCCCTCCGGCCAGAAAGCGTCAACTTCCCGGCCGCTGCGCTAAACGAAGTTGCCACTTTCTGGCGTCGTCGAGCACATTTCTTATTTTACTGGCCTAGGTATGTAATATACTATTCCATTTCCTGCTTAATTGGACACTTTCATTTTTCAAAACAAATACCTTTTATAGAAAATTAAAAAAGTCCTGATTTAAATTATCGGTGTGTGTGTGTGTGTGTGTGTGTGTGTGTGTGTGTGTGTGTGTGTGTGTGTGTGTGTGTGTGTGTGTTTGAGGCGCTTTTAACGATTCTGCAATATCTTTAGAACGCGTATAGATAAATGGATGAAATTTGGAATATTTATTCCACTATTTACCAAGTTGAATTTTTTTACAAGGGTTTACAAAAATATTTAATTTTACAATTGTAAAGCTTCATTTTATATACGCTATGAGATTTTCAATTCAACGTAATGCCTTTTTTTAGCGTCTCACAAGGAGACATAAATCGAGGTGTCCCTCCGATTCTGATGAAACTTATGTATGTTGTAACAAATGTAGGGCATCAAGAACTAAGCGACACGTTTTTTTATCAGTCCAAAAAGATTTCTAAGGGTAAAAATGTTCCCTAAACTTCACCCCAAAAAATTTCTTTTATTAAGTTTAACGTAAATTAGATACAATTTTTGAGTCAAATAAATTTTATGTTATTAGATTTTGAACTGAAAATTTGTGCATGGTATTTTTTCCATCTTCTATTTTTTATAGTGTATAATTTCCTATTTTTTTAAATTTTTTATTATACAAAACAAACAGTTTTATGAAAGTGTAAGGACTATGTCGTCTAATTTACCAAATTAGAAATTCAAATTCATTTCTGTTGATCTAATCTTTTCTCCTATAAAGCTAGGAGAAAACCAGCATTTTTTAGAAACTCTTTAGGGGAAACTAATACTTATATATTCCATTTATCATTGGCAGATCCAGGGGGGGGGGCAAGGCTTCTTGCCCCCTCCCCAAAAGCCCAGATTTGTAAATACAAAAACTTGGTTCCTATTTAAAAATTTGTTAATAATGTTTATATAATTAATAAATAATTTAAATAATTTATGATAAAATAAAATAAATAGAATTAGTCAATTATTCATTCTTAGCATCATAAGATCACTGTAGCGCGACCAATTCAAACACTATAATTTAAAATTTTTTTTAAATTATAATAAACACAATGTTCATTTGTTAAAAATATTATTTACCCTCTCTTCTCTCCTTATATAACAGAAACATTTTTTCGACCCCTCCAACCCGCAAAAGTTGTTACGTAATTTATGGATAGGCCCTGATTTGTTGAGCTTCTTTTTGGGGGCTAATTTTTTTTTAATATATTATATAATATACTTTTTTGTAGGCGCGATTCGCCTGCGTTATTTAATTTTTTTTACTTATTTATTTTGTTTATACCTATTGGGACTATTATGAAATGAGCTTTTTTTAAATCGTAAATTTATAATGTAATAATACCTTTAGACCTCTTGGTGGTTCAATAGTCATTTTACTTCCATTTTGTAGGATACTGACTGGAAAATCGGGAGATGGAACAGATGTCAACCACAAGCGGAAGTCGCGATGAATTAAATCTGGCGATAAATTTTCGGCAATTCGTTCAAGAGTTGGCATCCAGCTTGGCGCCAAATGACAGTTCTGTTTTTTATAGTACAATAAATCTAAATTTAAATCTGTTTTTGAACAGGGTTATTATAAAAAATATTATCTGAATATACTTCTCGATCTTTTTCAAGTTTTTAAAGAATAATGTATTCATAATAAGGGAATCATGGTAAGGGAAATTTATAAAAATCTATGTTTCACTCATTTTCTCGGAAACTAAGTATCTCTCATAGAAAAAAATACTTGAAACAAAAAATGTGTATTTGGATAAGGTCTACAACTTTTGTTTGAAATATTTTTTTAAATTTTGTATATTATTTGAGATAATCGTAAAAAAGCAGGATTTCCATAGTTTTTTCATGGTTTACTATGAAAATCAAATTTGCGCCAATTTTCACTATCAAATTCGTAATCGGAGGAGTTTGAAAAAGAAGCAAAAAAAATTCATTTTGATGCATACGTTCTTGCTATTACCTGAAAAAATACCCAGTATCCAAGTTCTGTTGATTGTTGAAGCATAAGTTCCGCCCTCGGCCCTTGTCCCTGACCTAGTGAAATCGTTTGCAGTTTTTTTCCCATTCTCAGTTTCTCGGCAAATTTATAAAGTTCAGCTGCAGGATCAGTGCCAGTGGATAATACAAATACCAATGGAATTGTTGGAGAGGACTCCTGATAAATGACACTGAGTTCCGTAGTTTGAGGTTCCACGAAACGTTGCCCCAGATATTTAGATAAATATATCTGCATAGCGTTAGTTACTTTGTCTGGTCTCATACATTTTAATACAAGAATTTTCTGGAAATCATCTAAACTCTCATCCCATGGATCCGGCATAGAAGCACTGCAACAATATTCGTAATGCAAACTTCTTCATAAACATCAAACAATTTCATTCCCCATAAAGGATAAAAAAAGGTCGCGTATCAAGTATTAAAGATTAAAGGTGTCAGGTCCAAAGTAAAATATCAAGGGTCAAAGGTCAAAGATAAAGGTTCACAAGTAAAATGTCAGAGGTCAAAGATGTAGAGCTAGTGATTATTTTTTAAACTTAATTGATTAATTTTCAGTTTGAATAAAAGTATGTAAAAATATTATTTTATTGATTACACACTTATGGTGCGTCTGAACCAACTTTAATTGAAAGGTCGTTGCATATAAGATTTTTCTATTGATTATAGTTGTCTGACATCCCTCGAATATTTTAAAACCAAAAACGAAATACTATTACGAAATATTATTAAATATTATTATTACTTAAGAATAAGTATCCTTAATAGATCCCCTCAAATTCCAAAATATGTAATTTATATTATTCTTAAAATTTAAATGCAAGTTATCACACTTTATAAAGAAAAATTTCGTTTTGCATTACAAAAAAATAAAAAAACAACTTTTTTCAAAATGCGCCCCCGCGATTATTTTGGTTTTAGTCTTAAAATGTTCATAGGATGTCAGACAACAATAACCAATAGGAAAATCTTATAAGCAAAGTCCTTTTAA
Source organism: Synergus gifuensis (assembly GCA_904066015.1). Lineage (NCBI taxonomy): Eukaryota > Metazoa > Arthropoda > Insecta > Hymenoptera > Cynipidae > Synergus > Synergus gifuensis. The sequence continues at coordinate 28,687 of CAJFCO010000443.1, forward strand.
TTAAAGTTAGTTCAGACGCACCGTGACTTCTTTAATGCTGTTTTAATTAAGCTAGTCTTACGTTTCGGGTTCGAGCGAGTCAAATATTGTCTTAAACTCTCTGATCTTTGTTTGAAAAGTTTCACGAAATCCTTTAAAAGCTGGTAAAGTTTCCAGAGCTTGAATTTCTTTCCAACAACGAGGGGACACCCATTCGGGAGCAGGATTTGAATATTCCTACAAATAAATTAGCATCAGTATTTTTTAAAATATTTTTTGGCGGTTTTTTATCACTTAGGTACAATTGGTATCTAATCAATTAGTAGACGTAGCTACTTGCTAACATTGAAAATTTTTAATTATGACATTATTCTCAACTTTACCTTTGTAGGAAGAGCTCCAGCAAGCAAATACCTCCATTCATTAAAATTAATAAGCTTGTCATTCATTCTAATCCGAGCGCATACGAGGAAAGCGAAAAGGAGCTTATGCCTTTCAAATAAACTTCGACAGACGTTGGAAAAGAGTGAAAAAGTAAAATACTCATTTATGTTACTTGTTCGTTTTAAAATGTTATCTGAAGGATAAAAAGATTATAACATGAGATTAAATAAGAACAAAAAGTTAAATTAATTAGAGAGATGGGCGATCACATCTTTATGTTTTTTGGGTCACTGAATCCGAATCCGGTGTCCATTTGTCTCAATCAAGTCAGGTTGAAGGTCATTTCAAGGTCAAATCCTGAAATAATAGTCAAATTGATTAAAATTATTATTCCTATATATGGATTTTTGGTGTCGTTGAACCCAAATCCGATGTCCTTTTGATCCGACAAGGTCAAATTGAAGGTCATTTCAAGGTCAAATGTGTTTATTCTGTCGAAAATGAATTTTTGACTGCAGATTCTGAAGGAACGAGAAATTTTACATCTAGATATTTATATTTTATATTTCTGCAATTGTCATATGAACCCTCCATACAATAAAATGAATGACCTTGGGGGTTATGTTATCAAAAAAATTGAATACATATCTAGACGTAAAATTTCTCGTTCTATCAGAATCTGCAGTCAAAAATTCATTTTCTGCAGAATAAACATATTTGACCTTGAAATGACTTTCAATTTGACCTTGTCGGATCAAACCGACATCGGATTTGGATTCAACAACCCCAAAAATATATAGGAATAATAATTTTAATCAATTTGACTATTTTTCAAAATTTGATCTTGAAATGACCTTCAACCTGACCTGATTGAGACAAATAGACACCGGATTCGGATTCAGCGACCCAAAAAACATAAAGATATACTAGTCTGATTCCGGGAACAGGACTTTTTTTTGTATTTTTGCAATTGTCATATGAACCCTCCATACAATAAAATTAATGACCTTGGGGGTTATATTATCAAAAAATTGAATACATATCTAGTCGTAATATTTCTCATTCTATCAGAATCTGCAGTCAAAAATTCATTTTTGGCAGAATAAACACATTTGACCTTCAAATGACCTTCAATCTGACCTTGTCGGATCAAAAGGACATCGGATTTGGATTCAGCGACCCCCAAAATATATGGGAATAATAATTTTAATCAATTTGACTATTTTCTCAGGATTTGACCTTGAAATGATTTTCAACCTGACCTGATTGAGACAAAAGGACACCGGATTCGGATTCAGCGACCCAAAAAACATAAAGATATACTGGTCTGATTCCGGGAACATGACCTTTTTCTTGTGCCTGTGTCATCAAAAGAAAAGAATCGATTCTTAAGGCCATGTAAGACTTACCCGATCCCTACTTTACCGACATTTTTTTTCTGCAACGCTACATCTACATTTATTGAGATATCAAATTTAAAATTTCTAAAATTAAAGAAAATATGTTAATGTATGTTTATCTGGTCATAAAATTTTTGTAAAAATTAAAAAAAAATTTGTTTAAAAAATTTTTTTTATAAATGTCAATATTTATAACCAGATGAACGTACCTTAATGCTTTAGCTTCAATTTTAGAAATTTTCAATTTGATATCTATATAAATGTAGACGTACCGTTGCAGAGAAAAAAATGTCGGTAAGGTAGGGATTAGGTATGTCTTACATGGCCTTAATGATCGATTACAAAATTTTCGATTAATCGATTTAATCGATTAATCGGATAAAAAGATTGATTTTTGTATCCATCTTCGAAAATCAATAGGTTTTTTTTTAAATGTTTTAAAAAATTTATACTTAGAGATAAAAATGTTGCTGGCAAAATATTGTGGATATAAATTATCAAAATAAAAACATGTGTATATTATTAAAAAAAAGAAATTATGCTTAAAAAACAAGCTATATTTGCCAGCCAGAAAGAACGTATTTTATTTTCATAAATTGCACAATTTCATAAATTATGATAAATTGGCAATTTATAGTTGAAAAATCAATTATTCAAAATTATAAATAACCATAACTTTCTTATTTTTTAATGAAATATATTAAACTTATAGGTCAATCGATTCGTCTTGACACAAGAAATCTTTTTAGAAGATTAGATTAGATTAGATTAGAGAACTTAAGAGAATCAAAAAAGGATTTAGATTTCGACTTAGCCATACTTTTTGTCAGCATAGTAAAATACATTGGATGAGCCATCCATTTGCTATGATCAGCCCAACCATTTCATTTTTTCGCTGTACCTAAACACAAATACCATTACACTTTGGTTGCAGCAACCATAGATATGGTTACCCCATATTTTTTAATATACTATGGCTGGCCCAACCATAGTTAGGGTTGTGCTAACCATAGTGATCTCTCCGTGCATAAGCTTCGAATTTTGGTTGTTTTTAAAAATTTTTCAAGTATACAAAACTTGTAAAATTAAATGTTTTGTTAAACCCTTGTAATAAATTCAACTTGGAATGAATAACTATGAAAAATTTCATCAATTTATCTGTAGGCGTTCATGGTAGGCTATAAGTGAGAAAAATACTAGCGTTACTCATTCCTTTTCAACCCTCCAAAATTTGTACGGGAAAAACTGAAAATTCGGGTTTTTGCCAAAAAGAAATGATTTATTTTAGATTCACTGTTATAAAAAAGTTTTTTATTTATCCAAATATATTATTTAGCGAAAAAGTATCAATGTAAAAAAGGGGGTTTCCATTTAAAGAAACAAATTTGACTTTGAAAAAAAATTGAAGATCATCTTCAAGGTCAAAATAAAGGTCACTATTGAATTCCTTGTTAAAAATTACTTCAAGAATGAAGTTCACATCTTCCCTGAAGTTCCGGGAACTTTTTTGACACTTTTTGATACTTTTTGGAACTTTTTTGACCCTTTTGAAAGGTCTTGGAAAGCAGAAGATCTGGTGTAAATTTCAAATCGATCGATAAAACCCTCAAAAAGTTAGAAACAAAAGAACAAAAAAAAGTTTCAGAGTTACACTTGAAAATAAGCTATTTTTCAATAATTTTTAAATTAAAATGTCAAAACGCTTAAAAATTTCTTTTTAATCCTTTAATATCATTGAAATATCTAGAAATATACTTAAATATAAAAGTACATGACCTTAAATCCCGTTCCAACTCGTCTATCACAGTTAAACACCCGAGTATCAAAAAAGTTAAACGTTTCGGATTTTCCCATATAAATTTCTATCTATCTAAGTATCGATAAGATAGGAGAATCGTTCTTGAAGATGGAAAAAAAATCAATCATTTCAACTATTAACCGAAAAGTCAAAAGAAGCTTTGTAGTGGTGATAAAATCCAGTTTCCAAAAAAAAAGGTTTTTTTTAACATATTTCAAAGGCAATATATCTAATTTTTATTGTAATTTTCGAAAATGAGTTTTTCAACTATAACTTCTCAAATAATCAAAATTTAAGGCTGCTGTAAAGAAAAAAAACTTTTCTTTGTGTTGATATGATTCAGGTGACCTAATATTAATTCATTTGATTAATTAATTAATGTTTCCTCTATGAGGAAGCAAATCATATTTGCTTTCAGGAAGCAAAGTGCTCATTGCATGAGCACAAAAGTTGATACAACTTCACAGCTAGTTTAATCGATTAATCGACTAAAAAAGATCGATCTTCGTAGAATCGAATCAAGATCGCCCATCCCGAAAATCGATATAGTCTACTGAAAAGTAAGTGGAGTAAGGGGTGTTTAGTCAGACACTAATATCTCAACGTAGAGATGTTCTGAAATTCTTCGACAAATAGACATAAATATGATTAACATCTCACCGCTTTTATCCGTATTAATAATGCTATTATTAAAAATGTTGATAAACCACTCCAGGGAATATTGGTACATCGTGTCCACATATTGCAAGTCTGACAAGCAAAAAAAGAGAATTTGAGCACGGTTTGCAACTGGAATATAGAGAGACCGCGTTCTGTCGATATCTGCTTGAGTTATTTCGACAGACTCAACTTTTGCCTGTGAAATAAATAAAGTATTTTGATGAATTTAAGCGGGTTAAAAAGAAACTGCTTAGCTATAGATCAAAGCTGAATAGTCAAAAGTCACAGGTCACAGGTTAAATGTCGTAGGCAAAAGGTGAGAGGTCAATAGTTAGAATTCACTAGTTAAAGGTCAGATAATAAATGTCACTGGTAAGTTAGGGATCAAAGGTCAGATGATAAACCTCATGGATCAATATCTATTAAACTTACCTTAATTTCCTCGCTTTTGGCTTTCGAAGCTTCTAATGTAATAATTAAATCAATATCGTCAACTGCTGAACCTTCAGATGCCGATAATCGATAAAGTATTCGATCTTCAATTTGCTTCAACTCCCGTTTCATTTGTGCGTTTGATATTATCAAAGCGCTTCTGGTTTCCTCCAAATCAGGTCTCTCTTGTAAAACAACAAGGGAAAGCATCTGGTCTGACAAACCGCTGTGACATAAATATATATTATATTACTATATAATAATTAACAATTCATAAAATTATATTAGTATTAATAATAATAATACTAATGTCGTTACAATAAGTTCAAAGTCAGAGATCAATGTTAAGATGTTAAATGGCAAAGTTCAGAGGTAAAGGTCAAAGATCAGAGATGAGAAAGGATTAAAGGACAATGATTAGAGTTCAAGAGTCAAGGTAAAGGGGTCAAACGGCGAAAGGTCAGAGAGATCAAATCTAAAGGGACAATTGTCAGAGAACAGAATTCATAGGTTGATGGTCAAAAGTAATTGGTTACAGTTCATGAATAAAAGATTAGTAATCCCTATTAGAAATATAAAGATAGAAAGTCTATATATTTGAATCATTTTCAATCTTCAGGATTGAAATAAAAAGGAAAACTGAATCAAAATGTATCCATGCCAATCTATTTCTATCTCTTTTTTAATCTACAAATCTCTTTCCTTTTGAATCCCAATATTTCTATCTTTCTGTATCCTTCGTCTATCTTCGCCAATAATTTCCTATCCTCCATCTATCCACGCCAATCTTTCTTTATTCACCGCCTATCTTCACTAATCCTTTTCTATCCCTTTCGCAATCTATAGCAGCGCCTATCTTTTTCAATCCCTACTTTCCTATCCATGTCTATCCCTGGTCTAATCATTTGAATCCTTACTTATCTCTTTTACACGCTTATCCTTTTCAATTTCTACTAATCTATCCATATCTATCCTTGTATAATCATTTCAATCCTTTTCTATCTCTCCTTACGTATACTACCAAGTTTATCCATTTCAATCTTTACCATTCTTATCCATTTCTATCTTTTTATCGTCTTTTCATTCCTTTCCTATCTCTCTTGAAGTGTATTACCAAGTCTATCCTTTTCAACCACTATATTTCTATCCATGTCTATCATTAATATAATCATCTCAATCCTTTTCTATCCTTTTTACAATCTACGAGGAAGCCTATCCTTTTCAATCCATACCTCCATATCCACATCTATCCACATATAATAATTTCAATCTTTCTCTAACTCTCTTGAAGTATACTATCAAGTCTATCTATTTCAATCTTTACTATTCTATCCATCTCTATCCTTGTATAGTCATTTCAATCTTTTCGTATCTCTCTTGAAGAGAGATTTAGATTTACAAAGTATTATTAATTTACAAAGTCTATCCTTTTTAATTAGTTCATTTCTATCCATGACTATCCTTTTCAATCACTACAATTCTATCCATGTCTATCCTTATTCTAATCATCTCAATTCTCTTCTATCCTTTTTACAATCTACTAGGAAGCCTATCCTTTCCAATCCATACCTTTATATCCACATCTATCCACGTATAATAATTTAAATCCTTCTATATCCCTCTTGAAAAGTATACTATCAAGTCTATCCATTTCAAGTATAGTAGTATAGTCTTTTCAATCCTTTCCTATCTCTCTTGAAATATATTACCAAGTCTTTTCAATCACTAAATTTCTATCCTCGTCTATCCCTAATCTAATCATCTCAATCCTTTTGTATTCTTTTTAGAATCTACTAGGAAGTCTATCCTTTTCAATCCATATCTTTATATCCACAACTATTCGCGCATAATAATTTCATAATAATAATTTATAATAATTTATAATCACAATAATAATTTCACTCCTTCTCTATTGCTCTTGAAGTATACTATCAAGTCGATCCATTTCAATATAGATTAGTGATTATATTGACAAAGAGATTGAAAGGTATAGAGACAGATAGACGAGAAATAAATGAGGAAATTGAAGATATAAGTTATAGATTTAACAAAGTTACAAAGTCTATCATTTTTAATTACTTCATTTATATCCATGACTGTCCTTTTCAATCACTACAATTCTATCCATGTCTATCCTTATTCTAATCATCTCAATCCTCTTCTATCCTTTTTACAATCTACTAGGAAGCCTATCCTTTCCAATCCATACCTTTATATCCACATCTGTCCACGTATAATAATTTCAATCCTTCTCTATCTCTCTTGAAAAGTATACTATCAAGTCTATCCATTTCAATCTTTACCATTCTATCTATTTCTATCCCTGTATAGTCTTTTTAATTCTTTCCTATATCTCTTGAAATGTATTACCAAGTCTTTTCAATCACTAAATTTCTATCCTCATCTATCCCTAATCTAATCATCTCAATCCTTTTGTATTCTTTTTTGAATCTACTAGGAACTCTATCCTTTTCAATTCATATCTTTATATCCACAACTATTCGCGTA
>CAJFCO010000443.1:36247-86052 GCA_904066015.1 Synergus gifuensis
TTTTTTGGATGAGTAATTCTGGTTTTTACAACACAACTCCTAAATCCTTCGTTAGCTCAGTGGACTAAACATTGGACAGCGAACTTTATGCGCGAAGGTTCGCGCCTCCATAGATGTGGATTTTTCAGTGTTACATTTATTAGTGGTAAAATTAGAATAATATTTATGTACAAAATATTGTATTTAAAATATAATTATGCATTTTCAAAATTTGAAAATTAATAAGTTTAAAACTAATGATAGGAAAAGATTGAAAATGGGAGATAGAAAGATATTTAAATTTTTTTGGAAGAAATAGATTGAAGGATAGAAAAAGATAGAGAAAATGGATAGAAATTTTTTGGGATGGATAGAAAAAGATAGTAAAAGATAGAACCTAGTGAAAATGATGGATACACACAAAGATAGAAAAAGATAACGTTTGATGGATGCAAAGTGTACCCTTGGGAGGGATAGAAAATCTCTATCCTTTTCTATCCAAAAATTTCTATCCTTTTCTATTTTTTTACTTCCAACAGGGTAGGGTTAAATGGCAAGGCAAAGGGTTATAGGGCAAATTTCGATAATCGATGGTCAGAAAGATCAATAATCAATGGTTAGCGAACAGGGGTCGATGATCAAAAGGTAATGGTCAAAGATTAATAGTCACAGGTTAATTGTCAGTTAATAATCAAAGGTGAAAAATCAACATTCATGAAAAAAAAAATAAGAGGGTCAAGATAAGAGGTGAAGGGTCAAGATCAATGATAAAATGTGATAACTCATAGTGCAAGGGTTACAAGTCAAAGGTCAGTGGTAAAGTGTTATAGGTCCAAATTCAAACGGGTTAAGAACTATTTGGGTCAATAATAATTAAAATGGGTAATGGGTAATGGGTTAATAATTAAAAGTGAAAATAGAAGCATCCTAATTCTTACCTTACAGTAAGAGTAAAATTGACAAGCAGCACTTTGACAGCAGCTTCCGGGGTATAATGCGGATTGGTCATTTTTGTAGTGAGATATAAACGAAATTCAAAATTGTATGGAACAATATTGTCACCTATTTTAATATGAGGTTGACCGGCTTGGTTAAATAACGTACGCATTAAAATCGTGTCCAGAGATGCTTCTAGCTCAACACCCACGTTTTCAATCAGACATGATCTACCAAAACGGACACAGTTTTCGATAACGCGTAACAAATCTTTATCGGTCATTTTCGCTACTGAGAGTCCACTCGTTTTGCTCTAAAAATCAAGAAACGAATTTTAAATAATGCCAAGAATTTTGTTTTTTGGCTCCTGCTTCGAGTTGAATTTGAATAAAATATAATAAAATTTCAAGTACATTTAAGTCAAAACTAATTACTAACCATATTTCGAATCCACTTGTTAGCTTGGCCCTGTGGATCAATGAAGAGGGGCCATCGATTCGAGTTTTTGGTCAACACCGCATTTTCTATAGACAGCGAATCTCTCGGTAAACCATCTATGTGCCAGTTTCTAATCTCCACCTGGTCTCCCAAAACAGACACAGGGTTACAATCCGGTGTATGTGGAACGCCTTCACCAAGAACCTCATACCAAGCCGTTAAAAGATTTTTCCGATAAGTGTCAGTAAATGGTGTCAGATAAGCTATAGCACCTAATAATTAAATATAGAAATAGTTTATTATTTTTCTCTTATTCGTTGTTTTTAAGCTACAATTTTATAAGTACTCCCCCTTAAACTCCCCACACCTTTGATGACTCCTTTAACCACCCCCTTGACCACACGTTTGATCACCTCTTTGATCACTCATTTAATCACATCTTTCAACATCCCTTCGATCACTTATTTCCCTACACCTTTGATCACTCCCTTGACCATCCCTTTGATCACTCCTTTGAAAACCCCTTTGACCACTTAAAATTTGCCAGAAAAACCTTTGGATATTGATAATATTCCTTGACCAGAACTGTTAACCACTTTGTTAACTGAACCCTTCGCCGAATCCTTGACCGCCCCCCATTGTGATACCTTTATGGTCCATTCACTTCAATATTTTACATACCAGCAGACAGTAGAATGTCCCCAACAACATTGTGGAGTGCTTTTTTAGTTTCTGCAACGGTAACAATCCACCTTTTTTGTTCCTCCGCTAAGCCGTCTATGAGCCGAACAGCTCTATTTAATCTGTCTTCGCAAATTTGTTTTTGCTTCTCTAATTCGTCCTTTACATCTTGCTCTTTCTGAAGTTGATTTTGCAAGATTTGTATTCCATCCTCTACTTCCTTTAATCGTGCCATCGCAGCTGCTAGAGTTTTTTCTGTCTCTATTAAGGACTCTTCAGCCTGGGCTAAGGCAATCATTTTTGGTTTTACTTTCAAATTTACGAAATAGTAGTTGTACATGGCGTGCACCCAGAGACACAGTGAATGACACGCCTTCGAGACTTGGATAACCTAAAAGTAGAATTGAGTCAATTGAAGATTATATTTTTCAAAGCCCTGCTGGAAGTAAAGAGATAGAAAGAGATAGAAACTGCAGACAAAAAGGGATAGAACTTTTTTATCTCTTTCAAGTAACCGATTTGCATCCTCCAAACGCTATCTTTTTCTATCTACTAATGTACACTCTGCTGGAATAAAAGAGATAGAAATCCTATTCCTTTCTATCTCCTATCTCTAAGACAGAAAGGGATAAGGATTGTTTATCCCTTTCTGTCTCTCGTCTATCCCCCCTATCTCTTTCTATCTCCGTGTCAATCCACATCCACGCTTATCTCTTTCAATCTCCTTTTTTCTATCCCTTTCTATCTCTAGTCTATCTCCGCCTATATCTTTCTATCTCTTGTCTATCTCCACCTGTCTCTTTCTATCTCCTTGGCAATCGCTGATCTCTTCTATATCTTTTAATCCCTACTTCTCTATCTCTTTCTATCTCTGCATATACCTGCCTATCCCTTTCTATCTTCTTGTCAATCTAAATTCGCCTTTATCTCTTTTAATTTACAGTTCTCTATCCCTTTCTATCCCCATTTCAATCCAGGTTCACACTTATCTCTTTGAATCTCCTCTTTCCTATCCCTTTTTATCTATTGTCTATCTCCGCCTATCTCTTTCTACCTACATCTCAATCCACACCAACGCCTATTTCTTTCAATTCCCACTTCTCTATCTCTCTCTATCTTTTGTCCATCCCCATCTATCTCTTTCTATCTCTTTGTCAATCACCGTTTTCGCCTATCTCTTTCAATCCCTACTTCTCTATCTCATTCTATCTCTGTATATATCTGTCTATCCTTTTCTATCTCAATTTCAATCCACATCCACGCCTATCACTTTCAATCGCCACATCTATATTCCTTCCTATTTTTCGCATATTCAAGTCTATCCCTTTCTATCTCCTTGACAATCTCAATTCGCTCTTATCTCTGTCAATCCCCAATTCTTTATTCCTTTCTATCTCTCTAGAGATATCTAGAGCTAACTCTAACCCAATCTATCTCTTATATTTATCAAACTCTACCTTTTTCAATCTTTTTGTCAATCATCATAATCACTAAACTCTTTCCTTTAAACTCCTCATTTTTAACCCAGCCTCTAAATCTATCTATCTGTAATATAAATTTTAATTTGAAAAAAAAATTCTTAAAAAAAAGGTGATAACTTTGGTACTAACCCCTTAAATTTAAGCCCTCGTACAATGCAGAGGAATCATTAGATTATATAATTTTATTGTTTATCAAATTTTGTAGAAATTTAATTTTAAGAAAAGCCCAAGAAATTAAAAAAAATATTCATTATTTCAAAAATTATTGACATTTTCATAAAACTTTGTGATTTGACGTATTTTGTAATATCTTATTAAAGAATCAAATAGTATCTACGACATCCTGGGTTAATTTTAAGCGGAATTTTGATAGCTTTTAACTTATGGGTAAGAAGAAATTAAATTTTTGATGTAATTAAATTTAAGAGAATTTAAATGATAATTGCAAACTTTTCTTTAATGAAATATTTGAGCCGAAATGAAGTAGACATGGAAGGATTCAAATATGAAAGAGTTAAGCTGAGACTAAGAAGAAGACATTGAAAGAGATAGGTTTAGAACTAGGTTGGGATAGAAATTAAGGAATTGAAGCACATAGGAGTGAATTTAGATTTACAAGGAGATAGAAAGAGGTGGATGGGGATCGGTGAGAGTTTGAAAGGGATTAGAAAAGTGGGGATTAAAAGAGATAGGAGAGAATTTTGATTGACAAGATGATAGCAAGGTATAGACAAGAATAGGCATGAGATAGAAAGGAATAGAGAAGTAGGGATTGAAAGATATGGGAACAAATTGACTTTGATAAGGAAATAGAAAGGGATAGACAAGAATAGGTGGGAGATAAGAAGGAATACAGAAGTGGGGAATGAAGGAGATAAGAGCGATTTTGAGTAACAGGGAGATAGAAAGAGATGGACTGTAATAGGCAGGAGATGAATAGAGATAGAGAAGTGTGGATTCAAAGAGATAGAGCAAACTTTGATTGAAAAGAAGATAGAAAGAGATAAACGGGGATAGGCAATAGATTGAAAGAGCTAGAGAAGTGTGTATTGAAAGAGATAGGCGTGGATGTAGATAAGAAAGAGATAAAAAGGAATAGAAAAGAGGAGATTCAAAGAGATAGAGAAAACTTTGATTGAAAAGGAAATAGAAAGAGATAGACGGGGATAGACAATAGATTGAAAGAGGTAGAGAAGTGGGGATTGAAAGAGATAGACGTGGATGTAGATAAGCAAGAGATAAAAGAGCACAGAAAAGAAGAGATTCAAAAAGATAGGCGTGGATGTGGATTAATATGAAGATGGAAAGAGATAGACGGGGATAAACGAGAGATAGAAAGGGATAAACAATCTTTATCCCTTTCTATCTTAGAGATAGAAAGAGATAGAAAGGGATAGGATTTCTATCTCTTTACTTTCAGCAGGGATATCTTCATAGATATATGTTATTTATTTATTTAGGAGTAAATTGGAGCAATATACACTACTCGTCATAATTTATGAGAAAGGAATAGAGAAGTAAAGATTGAAACAGATAAGAATGAATTGAGTTTGACAAGGAAATAGAAAGGGATAAACAAGAATAAGCGGGAGATAGGAAAGAATACAGATATGGGGATTGAAAGAGATAAGAATGATTTTGAGTAACAAGAAGATAGAAGGAGATAGACTGTGTTAGGCGAGAGATAGAGAAGTGCGGATTCAAAGAGATAGGATATGTATTGAAATGAAAGTAGAAAGGGATACAGAACTGGAGATTGAATGAGATTAAAGCGAGTTGAGATTGACAAGGATAGACAAGAATAGGCGAAAGATAGGAAGGAATAGAGAAGTTAGGATTGAAAGAGATAAGAGCGATTTTAAGTAACAAAGAGATAAAAAGAGATAGACTTTAATAGGCGAGAGATAAATAGAGATAGAGAAGTACGGATTCAGAGAGATGAAGCAAAATTTGATTGATAAGGAGATAGAAAGAGATAGACGGGGATAGACAATAGATTGAAAGAGGGAGAGAAGTGGGGATTGAAAGAGATAGACGTGGATGTAGATAAGCAAGAGATAAAAAGGAATAGAGAAGTGTGGATTTAAAAAGATAGGCGTGGATGTGGATTAATATGGAGATAGAAAGAGATAGGCGGGTATAGACGAAAGGTAGAAGTGGATAAAGAATCTTTATTCCTCTCTATCTTAAGGATAGAGAGAGATAGAAAGGGATAGGATTTCTATCTCTTTATTTCTAGCAGGAAGCTGCGATAAAGATCGTGTGTATCACGGGGAGGGAGGTTTTCTTCGTTTTCAGCAAAAAGGATTTTTATTTCAAAAAAGAGTAGACCTACAGAACGAAAAGATATGTAACTTTAATAATTTTTGAGTAAAAGGGGAGACCTAATTTTAAAGTTAGAATTTGGATCCAGAACACTTTAATTTAAAATTATTAAATCAAATATTATACTTTCGTATTTCGGCGCTAAATGTTTGTCCTATATTTAAGTCTTACATTTTTGGGGCTCATATATTTGGTTCTTATTTTTCATGTCCCTTATATTTTTGGTCATTATTTTTGGATCCTGTATTTTGGATCTTTTATTTTAGACTTATTTTTAAATTATATATACATATATGGGCCTTATATTTTGATTTTATTTTTGCGACCTATATTTAGGCCCAATATTTTGGGTATTACATCTCATTTGTCGACAATTCATTGAGAATGACTTGTTACCGACCTAACGACTTATAAATAACTTGAGGAGATAATTGTAAACGTACCTTCTCAGGTTGAAAAGCCGGATTTTCAATATAAGGTTTTAGCCGATTAATCATATCTTCAGTGATATTCTCTTTATTGAAATTTTCAAGGGAGCTCAAAAAGTGACCCGGATCAGCAAGCATTTGACTTCCTGGAGTCCAGTAATCGTAAACTTTCTCTCCTGGCATTGTTCCTGGTAACTGTAAATATTAAAATTAAAATTCATATTTAATTTCATTTTTAATTCCATTCACTCAAGAAGTACAGAATATGGCTTGATTTTTCTCATTCTTTTTTTAAATTTTATGATTATAATCAAATTAAAGGATTTTTTAAGTTTTCTATGATTCATAGAAATTAGCTTTGACAACCTTAAGTGGCTTCACGTCTTTAACAATGCACATGGCTTCAATAACAAGAACCACTCCTACTGGAGGCCTTTTCATTGATTTAACTTCTGTAACGTCACTTTTATTCAGAGCCTTCAAACTAGCTTCCGCTGCTTCCAACATTGGCTTAACTTCACCTATTTAGGTACACAAAGGGTGTTACAGCAAAATTATACAAGTGTCATTGAAAAAATTGTTCCGGAGAGCAAAAATACCTTCATAAAATTCCAATTCAAAAAATTTTAAAAAAATGAAAAAGTACATTCGAGATTTGATGGAATTGTACAGATCGTATAAACAAAATGTTGAAAATGTTAATAATTTTCGATCATGTGATTCATTTTCAAATTATTTAAAAATATTGTTTAAAAACGCGAGATACGTAAAAAATAAAATTCAAAATTCAAAGATCTCAAATTAAAGACCAAATGTTGAAGTTCAGAGGTCAAATGTCAAGCTTCAATGGTCAAAGGTAAATATTAAAAAAATCAAAAATATTTAAAATCACAAATCAATCTTCAAATATCAAAAAACAGGGGTCAAAGGTCAACGGTCAACTTGCTCCTGTTTCTCCAAATTATTTATGAATTAAAAAAAAATTTACTTAGATCAGCTTCGGCTTCATCTTTAATTGCCTGGTTTTCATTTTTTAATTTTGTTGCTGCCTTCTCTTGATCCATAGCTTGAGCCCTTGTTTTCTCAGCTTCCACCTATGCACAGAAGTATAGAAACAACTGAAAATTCCCCTCCACCCACACTTTAAAATTCCCGACATTAGAAAATTCCCAAAATAACAAATTCCCGACCGAAAATTGATGACAATACAAAATTCTTGACACTGTAAAATTCTCGACACTATAAAATTCACGACAATGGAAAATTCTCGAAAAGATCTCGAACAATCTTTGAAAAATATTTTTAAAATACAGAATAATTAAAACATTTTTGAAAAATTATTATTTAAATTATTTATTTACTTATTAAAACTTTTATTCTCGAAAATTTCACATTTTCGGGAATTTTTCATTATTGGGAATTTAATAATGTGGTAAATTAATATAATAATATAACAAACATTATATATTTCCCGTCCCAGTAATTATAACAAATATAATTGTTATATTTATAATATAACATTTATATTTAGTATATTTCGTGGAAATTAATTTTCGAAAAGAATATTGCTCAAAACTTACAGTATCCTTGGTAATATGATCAATCATAGTTGCTGTTGCTGCAGCTGCTCTTTCCAACTCTGGTTTCATATTTCGTAAAATCACTTGCATATCTTTCACTTCAATCTCTGTGGTCGCCAACTTGTCGAGGCCTGGAATAAGAATAAATAATAAATAATAATAATAATAAATTTTCTTTATAAAAAAAAATCTCTTGAAATCTGTTCATAGGCGTGAAAACATCTTAAAATTCTCAGAAACTTCTTGAAATTCTTTAAAATTCTGCACGTTAACATTTAAAATCACTTTATATCCATTAAAACACCTTAAAATCATTAGCAAATTTGTCAAATTCCATTAAATCCTTAAAACGTCCAAAAAATCATTTAAAACTCAGAAAAATTTATTGAAATTCCTTAACATTATTAAAAATCTCATGAAATTCCACAAAATCTTTTAAATATCATAAAAATTTTTTGAATTCTCTTATAGGGTGGCCACAAGATTCAATTGTTTCATTACCCCGGCTTTTCCCTGACTTTCAGACAAATTTCCCTGACAAAAAAATGAAATTTTCAGTAAAAATACCAGAAAATACTATTGAAATTTCTTAATTTCGGATAGTATCACTTTAAATATTTTGAAATCAGTTCAAACTACTTAAAATTCGTAAAAATTTCTAAAATTCAAGATGAACTTGGAAGTCTTTTAAAATTCATTGAAATTTCTTAAAATTCCTAGAAACATCTTAAAATTCGACGAAATTTCTTCAAAGTTAATATTTCATGAAAACCCTTAAATCTTCACTTATTGTTTTAAAATTCCTCAAAAAATTCAAAATCTTTTAAATTTCCTGCAATCCTTCAAAATTCCACAAAATCTTTTTAAAATCTTTTGAAATATTTCAAAATTCCACGAGGAACTTTAATATCTCTTAAAGTGCGTCAAAATCCCTTAAAATTATTAAAATTAAAATCTTAAAAATAAAATCTTTTATTAATTCCACGAGGAATATTTAAATTCCTTAAAATAATTTTTAAAAAATCAAAATTTCTTAAAATTCTTACAAGCCTTTTAAAATCTTTAAAAATTCCTGAAAATCTTTTTAAAATCTCTAAAATTTTTAAAATAAACTATAAAATCTATATATGCAATACGACATAAATAAAATAGTTAGCATAAATATAAATTTCTATTTTCGCTGACAAGTACTCGCATTTTCCTGAAAATTTTTTTCCCCTGACATTTCTCTGACATGTGGCCACCCTGTCTTAAAATTTCTCGAAATTTCACGAAAACATTAGAAATTGTTTAAAATTCATTGAAATCTTTTAAAATTCTTAGAATCCTATTAATATTATTCCTAAAAATTTCAAAACATTTAAAATCCCTTAAAATTCCCTAGAGTTCTTAAAAATCTTATGAATTCCTTTAAAATTCCTCTCTAAAAATGCGATGTAACGAAATACTTCTAAAATCTCGTATATATTGTTATTTCAAACTTGCTTTCTAAATTTGAATCAGCGACAATCCGCTGGTTCAGATTAAGAGAATGATTTGCTTTTGAATGACTTGAAGTTGTAAGAAGTAAAGTAAATAATCGTGCGCGAAACGCGTATGTATTTACTAGTAATTTTATATGAGGGTTCTGAAATATAATATCGAAATAATTTCTTCCAGTATCTTTAACGAACTCAATTTGCTTCTCCCCTAATGGGCGACATTATATCACGCTGAGTGACCTCGATTCAAGTACACAAGGCTTCCTGTGGTGAAATTATTTTAGAAGCTCATTGTGATGAATCAAGCTCAGCACTTGATGTGCTAATTAACCTGGTTTATTTCCCGCAATTTTTACTTTTTCAAAAAAATAATAGTGCTTATCACTGTGCATTATTATTTTTTTTTGTAAAAAGTAAAAATTTTTGCGGGGTTGTTAATATTGCGGTGGTTAATATTGAGGATATTGAGGGAGTCGAGTGTACTCAGAGAGAGATTAGGAGAGATATGGTCTGAGAGAAATATAGTTTCAAGCAAGTGGCACTATTCAGAGATTGGACTGTATATAATTTATATGGAAGATTGGAATACCTGTAGACAAGCGGTTTATTCCTGACATGAGCTCGTTTTTCTTTTTAGCCAAGAGATCACCATAACTTGTGAGTAACTCTAAGTAGGACGTCGGAGTAACGTAATTATGCCGATTCAGCTCCTAATTTCGAAATTTTTGTTTTATAAGTAAAAATCATCAAAACTAAATACTTTTTCGCTGTATAGATAAACTTCTACTTTAAAAAAAAGTATGTCCACAGAACGAAAAAATATTTATTATAACGTTTATTGAGTAAAATGGAGAGACAGAATTTTGAGTTTAATATTTGGGTCCAACACCCTTAAATCTGAATTATAGTAATCTCTGAATTACGGGAAAATCGCATTTAAAAAATGCCTAGAATTATAATAATTTTTATTTTATCAAATAAATTGCCTGAAAAAAATTTGTGCAATTTGAACGAAGAATTTCAAACAGTATTTTTGAGATATTTAAACGGCTCTTGCACCAAATTGTCAGGAATGACAGCCGGGTTCAGGAATATAAAGGAAAATCAAAATCCAAAAAACCGTTTTTGAGTTATATCGAAAAAACGATTTTTTTGGAAATTTTGGATTTTTTGAACCTTTTTAAACCAAGTGAAACAAAGTGAAACCATCTAATTTCGTCGAAATATCAAAGATTTGTGCAATTTGATCGAAGAATTTCAAACAGTATCGCGAAAATTGGCGATATTTTGGAAAAGTGAGTTTTTGTTAGCTTTAATAACTTCCACAATTTTTGAGATATTTTTGTACTTATCCATTTTTTGGAACTTTTTACGTATTTTAGTTTTCAAGATGATAATGATAATAAGACAGAGGGAATTGATATGGAAAGTTTGAAAAAAAATCAGAGATAAGTGCTTTTCAGAAGTATTTATATACTCATTTTTTTCTAACTTACTTGTAGGAAATATTCGCTGGCCTTGTTTACACTAGAATGCATGTACTGGCACGTTTTTACAATTGATTTTAATATTGTATCGGTGATAGCTTCGTCCTTAATATCTGATAAAAATTGCATTGCGACACTCTATAAAATCAGAAGGGAGTTTTATAAAATCAGATAAAATATGTTTAAAAATGGAAAGAAGGAATTAATTGAAATCTTTTGAAATATTTTTACGTCCCGAGAGACTCTACTACATATATACTATAAAAGTTCGTTAGTTAGTTAGTTTGTTTTTTTGTTTGTTCGGGCGAGGTACCTCAATCCCTCGTTTTCGATTACAAGAAATTATTTTAGGATTAAATATAAAAATCAGTATTCGCGTGAATCCCCCTTTACCCTATTGAAAAATATATCGTACTTGAAGAGCTGTATCCGGCCATGGGTTGAACCAGTCGATCGTGCAGCAATTTACAAGTGCAGGAAATTGCCTGATGCGTGCCCGGAAGACTTCTCCTATAGGACTGTAGACGTACATATTAGGGTGGTCCATATTTTCACTTTTTTAAAAATTCGTTTGCTCTCAAAGAGTTAATTTGTTAGTATGATTAAAAAAAGAAAGTATCCCAAAATTTTACCTAAGCGGTTAATATTTGCTCGTCAACCATGGGCCTTTTTTTATTTACATGGGAGAAATCACGCAAAACTAAAAATTTACACAACTATTTCAATTTTTATTCGAATCAGTTTATCACCGGAGACAATTTGCATAAAATACTGAAAATATATTCATTATAAAAGAAGTAAAATTTTTTAAAATCACAAAATATAGAATTTTTTATGATTTTGGTCCCATTTAGATAGCTGCTATTATGTGATTTTTCAAAACTTTGAATTTTTGACAATAGAAATATGTTAAACATCCCATGTAAATATTTGTCCTCGGTAACAGAATGATTCGAATAAAAATTGAAAACTTCATGCAAATTTTTTTTTTCGTGATTTCTCCCATGTAAATCTTGTGCTAAATTTCAAGACCCATGCTTCATGAGTAAATATTAACCGATTTGGTTACAATTTGGAATACATTCCTTTTATAGGCATACTAACAAATTCAGTCCTAATTGAATTTGTATGAATTTGTGCTTATTCAACGAGGAATTTGATTCCTGAAAGCAAATATGATTTCCTTCCTCATGAAGGTAGCATTAGGTTTGTATAATGATTGGTTTTTTTACTGGAATTTCATTTTATTAATGTAATTAAATCACACTATGTTTGTATTGTTTTTTGAAAAAGAAAACTATCATAATTTAATCACAAAAAATGAAAAAAAAAATGAAAAAATAAAGAAATTTTGAAATTATTTCAGTAGAAAATTCCATCTTATCATTTATATTTGGAAATAAAATATATTAATATTAGATCATATGACTATTTGCAACCCAAGAAACCTTTTACTTTCTTAGATCAACTTTGAATTTTGAAAATTTGAAGACAATTATTCAGGTCATCATAGATATATTCCCCATGAAATATTATAGTTTCCTACATGAGGAAGAAAAATCAATATAAATAATTGTACCTCATGGCGATGACTGTATGCAAATTGTTTCTGACAATTTTAAGATAAGTCGAAAAGAGATTGCTTTTATTAATCTGTAAACCAGCTTCTTGAACGGGTCCTCTCATTAATTGGTATATCTTATCCAATTCATCAGATTGATAAATATTTGGAACATCGCCGCTGTTCAAAATATTGTTTAAGTCTTCGAGGAATGAATCGTTTTTAATCTGCAATTACATAAAATTATGCTCAAACTGTACAGGAATTTTTTTTTTCTTAAAATTCATACCAACAGATTTTCGAGAGCGCTGATTCCAAATCCAAAATAAAAATTGAAAAATTCATAACGGCGGACCCAATATGGCGGACGAAAACAAGAAAAACGGCTTGATTAAAAGGAAAATCTGTATTTATTGGTTCTTTTAGTTGCTGACTAATATGATCAAGTTCAAAATGAATCTGCATTGAGTTTGCAAAATATTTTTTGGCACTAGCTAATGTCAACAGCAATTTTCGAAAATTTGTATAGCTACTTTTTGTGACCCCCTGCATTAGCTGGTGAATTTCTTCACGACCCCAGAATGCGCCAGGAGGAGGCTGCAATGGTTGGATTTAACACTCCATTTGTTCTTTTTTGTTTTGTTGTTTATTGTACTATTTTTGTTTTTTTTTCGATTAAAAATTTTTTTCTATCAAAACTCCCGGCGTATCAATTTTTATTTAAATTGGGTGAAATTCCATATTTTCGTCCGCCATATTGACGCCATCATTTGAATTTCTGAATTTTGACTACAGATTCGGATTCAGCCTACTCGAAAACCCCGAGGTATCAATTTTCATTTAAATTGGGTGAAATTTAATATTTTCGTCCATGTTCTATTCTTTGTTAGATTTTAAAATCTTAATCCGTTTGAATCAGTTTCAATACATGAAGTGGATCACTTTCACCCAGAAAAAAATTCTTTTCTCAACTGAAACATATTCAAAGTAAGTGAACTGTAAAATTTCAATAAAAAATGAGAAATAATTTTTGTTATTAATTATAAGAGATATTTAATGATAGATGACTCTTTACATCTCTATATTATTACAATTGCTTATTTTAAATAATCTGTTTCAAAAATATATTTTAAATGCATTGGATATGAGAAAATGAACATATTTCTATGAAAAAATGATAAAAAACATCTAATTGTTTATTAAAATGTTAATAAAAATTTCAATTTCTTGATCCATTTAGAACCCTTTAGGACCGGGGCAGGACCCATTTGCGAAAAGCGACTCCGTCTATACCTAGGTATAAACCCATATGGCGTACAATCTCCACTGAATATGCATTAAGCAAAATGAAGAAATTGAATTTTTACGTTAAAACCTGAATCTAACAGCCTTAAAACCAAAATTTTTTACTGTGTTAATAATAATTCTATGAAGATAAATAACCTGTGTGTCGGAGAAGAGGAAAACAATAGTTCGCCTATTCAATCCAGCATTCAGCATCATGCTCTTAATGTCTTCGCGCCAATCATAATTAGAGTAGGCTTTATTCAGTTCTATTTGGAAACAGTAGTAGTCCTGTATGTGGGCGGCAAGCTTTGTCAAACTTTGACGACCTGAAAAAAATTTCCTCAATTAACATGAGTTAAAATATTGTTAACTTTAAAACCTTTTGAATTCCTATAGATGTGATCAAATGGTTCAGTCCATATATTACAAAAAACCTCCGTAAAGAGCTAGTCACGAAAAATAGAGAAAAAATTTGAAAAAATTTGACAAGTTGCGAAAGTAGGCAATTCCCGAAGAATGTGAAGTTGGCGTCACTCGCCTTTGGCCCATGACGTCATCACACGATTCGAGGATTGTCACAATACCATCTCTGACAATTATGGCCCCCACATACCGAAAAGGACCTGCTGGCCACAAAATTTTGCGCCCCCCCCCAACCTTTTTTAACACTAATAAACGTAAATTTTTCATGCTTATTGAAGGAAAATTTTTAAAGTATTTAAAAAATTTTTCGTAATTTTGATTCATATTATTAAAAAAAGTGTCTGGCGAGTAGCGGGCCCCCCACAATCCTGGGTCCCCTGACTGTAGCCATTCCAGCCACTCCTTTGTGGGGGCCATGCTGACAATACTTTTCATAGCCAGTCTGAGAAGTTCAATTTTCGGCGTCTACATCACGTACATACCGCAGCCGATAATCTGATGACAGAGTAAATGCTTAGTGTGGTCACAGAGGTGCTGAAGTACCTATACTGCGGAGTTGAATTATTTTACTTATACAATTCCTCGGGTTACTTCCGTGTTGGAAGTAAAGAGATAGAAATCCTATCCCTTTCTATCTCCTTCTATCTCTCGTTTATCCCCGTCTATCTCTTTCTATCTCCAAATCAATCCACACCACGCTTATCTCTTTGAATCTCCTCTTTTCTATCCCTTTCTATTTCTTGTCTATCTCCGCCTATCTCTTTCAATCTCCACTTCTCTATCTCTTTCTATCTCCTGTCCATCCCCTTCTATCTCTTTCTACCTCCTTGTCAATCACCGTTCTCTCCTATCTCTTTCAATTCCCATTTCTCTATCTCTTTCTATTTCCTGTATATACCTGTTTATACCTTTCTATCTCCTTTTCCATCTCAATTCGCTTTTATCTCTTTTAATCTACAGTTCTCTATCCCTTTATATCTCCATTTAAATCTACATCTTTGAATCTCCTCTTTTCTATGTCTCGTCTATCTCTTTCTATCTTTTGTCCAACTCCGTCTATCTCTTTTTATCTCCTTGTCAATTATCGTTCTCTCCTATCTCTTTCAATCCCTATTTTTCTATCTCTTTCTGTCTGTATATACCTGTCTATACCTTTCTATCTTCTTTTCAAAATCAATTCGCTTTTATCTCTTTTAATCTCCAGTTCTCTATCCCTTTCTATCTCCATTTAAATCTACAACTACATCTTTGAATTTCCTCTTTTCTATCTCTTGTCTATCTCTTTCTATCTCCAACTCAATACACATCAACGCCTATCTCTTTCAATCCCCACTTCTTTATCTCTTTCTATCTGTTGTCCAACCCCGTCTATCTCTTTCCATCTCCTTGTCAATCTCAATTCGCTTTTAATCTCCAGTTTTCTCTCCCTTTCTATCTCCATTTCAACCCACATCCACGCCTATCTCTTTCAATACCCTCATCTATATTTCTGCCTATTTCTCGTCTATTCTTGTCTATCTCTTTCTATCTTGTTGTCAATCAAAATTCGCTCAAATCTTTCTCCTTTTCTCTCTCAAAATCTCCAATTTCCACTTTTCTATACCTTTCAATCTCACCTGTATCCTCATCTATCTCTTTCTATTTCCTTGTCAATCGACATTTACTGCTATGTGTTTCAATCTCCTGATTTCTGTCCCAGTCTATTTCTAAACTTATCTTCTTGAATGTCTTTCTCTTTGCTTCAATACTCTTTTCTATTCAAATTTATTTATAAAATTTATTTAGAAAAAGGATAGAAATGGATTCAGAAAGGGATAGAAAAGAGGAGATTCAAAAAGATGAGCGTGGACGTGAATTGAAATGAAGATAGAAAGGAATAGAGAACTGTAGATTAAAAGAGATAAAAGCGAATTCATATTGAAAAGGAGATAGAAAGTTATAGACAGGTATATACAGAGATAGAAAGAGATCGATAAGAGGGGATTCAAAGAGATAGGAGAGAACGGTGATTGGCAAAGAGATAGAAAGAGATAGACGGGGATAGATAAAAGATAGAAAGAGATAGAGAAGTGGAGATTGAATGAGATAGGTGTTGATGTACATTGAGATGGAGATAAAGAAAAAGACGGGGATAGACAAGAGATAAAAAGGGATAGGAAAGATCAGCTGGAGCCGAGTAGCGAAATTTCGCTACTCGGCTCAGCTGATCGATTATTTTCGTCTTTTGTTGCGAAAGTAAGATGAAGTGAGGTGGAACTAACTGAAAGTGCTATAAAAAATATTTTGCTAAAAGGAGCAAAAGTTAAGACAAAAAGGCAGTACAGTGGTACAGTCGTAGCAAAAAGGCATGAGCAAGAGGTATAGCGAAGGCTAAAAGGCGTGGTCAAATTGTACAATCTGTGCAAAAAAGCATTGGAAAGAGGGACAGGACAGTTACTGCAAAAAGTTGTGATCAAGTACTATAAAATCATTGGAAAGGGGTAAAGTCAATACAAAATATATTACCAGAGCCACCCATTCCAAGGAGCAGAGCATTTCCCCGTGGCTGCCTGAGAATTCGAGTAATCCTACAGATATGACTCATCGCATCTCGAAATAAAACTAAACGCATGGGTGTTGTAGTAGAATTATTGTAATCTTCCAAAAATTGCAGAAGCAGCTTCTCCATCTAACATAAATAAAAGATTTAATCCACGTTTATACGCACCCGATAAGAACCCAGTGGGCACGAAATTTAAGACGTTTTTAGAACGTCCTAAAAACGTCTTTGGAACATTGTAAGTAAGGGATCCAATTTGGATCCCTTTATTGTCCTCGCGTTTTAATTTAATTTAATTTAATTTCCTCTCCAACAGTGCAAGTTACATATTTCTCAAATTGTATCCCTTTCTATATTCATCGGCGAAAAGATTTTTACATTCTCATCAGAGAAGGTATTAGATTTGTGTAAAATTTGACCCCCCCAGTTTTTGTCAAATGTCCACGTTTTGGGACCCCCTGAACCCGAAAAACATGTTTTTACGAATGTGTCTGTCTGTCTGTCTGTCTGTCTGTCTGTCTGTGGGTCTGTATATTTTGTTTGTGAGCACGATAACTTTCGAAAGAATTGACAGATTGGATTGTCCTTTGGTATACTCTTTAAGTGTCCTAAAATGAAGGTCAAGTTCGTTGGCCAGCCATTTTGGATAAAAATTCAAAAAGTGGGAGCATTTTGAAAAATTTTGAAACCACTTTTTTTTTTAATCTAGAAATTCTAATGACGCACGTTCGTAGTACTCAAAAAGTCGAACAATTTTTCTTAATGACTTTTTTGGATCAAAACAAAATTGAAAGACTTATAACATTTTGAAAATCCGAAAAAATCAAAGAAAACTTAAATTAGAAGCCAAACAACGCACGATATGAAAAAAAGTCTAAAGATGAAAAATGTTTCTTTTTGAACGCCCTATAGGATCCGCATAACAACTTTTTGAATTTCCTTAAAAAATCGAAAATTCAAATTTTGAGCCAAAAAACGCGAGATGCAGAGAAAATGATAAGAAATATAATTATTCGCCTTAAAAAGATCTACAAGTTCTCCTTTGGCCATTTTTCAATAGGATGAGTAGTTTTCGTTTAAATGGTGAAAAATATTGTTAAACAGAGCCGAGCGTGGAGCGCGAGCTTTAAATCAAATATCGAGCGCGAAGCGCGAGTGCCCTGATGAGAATGTGCTCCTTAAGGTCGATAGAACCTTAAGTAAATTAGTTAAATTTTGCATTCAAAACTGTAATTTAATTTAATTTAATTAAATTTTTAAAAATATAAATTACAAATATACAAAAATAAATTAAAATATAAAAATATAAATTATGTAATTTAATTAAATTAAAAAAAAAACATATCTTTAAGCGTCCTGTAAAGCGCAAGATTCACTAAGGGCACAAGCGCGCGAAGCGCGCAACACGGAGCGCGAAGCGCGACGTGTATATATATCGGAGCGCGAAGCGCGACGATAGAAATATATTCGACCCCCCGCGCGCCGTAGGCGCGCTCATTTTTGCGAGCGAAGCGAGCCGCGCGCGATGAGAATGTGCCCGCGAAGCGGGCAGATTTTTGTAAATACTTTTGGATACCGAAAAGCAACTTTGAACCACAAAATTTTGAATCTCTTTTAAATTAGCACCTTTCGTAATTTTTATTCAACGTTTTTCGAATAATTATGGAGTAATAGTATATTGTGCAACAAGTGCGGAAAGTAGGCTGTTCCAAACGAGTGTGAAGTTTACTGTACGAGCCAGAGGCGAATCTAAGGCGAGTTGGAGGCAAGTTGGAGGCAAGCCGAAGACGAGCCGGAAACGAGCCGTAGATAAGCCGATGGCAAGTAGAGTAAACTTCACAGGAGTTATGACTGCCTACTTTCTGCACCTGTTCCACACAATACTTTTTATAAAAAATGCATGGAATGTTTGATTTGAGAAACAATAAAAACGAGAAAATTTCTTCGAACTTCAGGTGGTGTCTGATCGATTTCACTACTGTACTGGAAGTAGTTTGGGATCGAAGTGCGCATGCGCGGCAGTTATAAAAAGTTGATCTTACTCAAAGTACGCATGCGCAACAGTTACAAAAAGTTGGTCTTGCTAAAAATACGCATGCGCAACAGTTACAAAAAGACTTTTTGTAATACGTTTATAAAAGTTTTAATAAGGTTATAAAAGCAAGTAAAAGCAAGTAAAAGCACGTAACACTGATAAGGTTTGCTAAGCGCCGCACAGTTTGCAATATCGAGCGCAAAGCACGCAATTCATTGAAAATGTACTAGTTTTTCTCTCTGTGGGTAAACATATTCTATTTCTAATATTCATTAGATAAAATGAAGTGGCGAAATTTCGAGATTATGATGAGTCCAACACTCTACATTAATTCAAGTGTAATTATTATAAAATGAGTAAGGCCTATTTATTAATTAAACCTATTTATAAATTATTTGTTGAAGTTACCTCTCCAATGTCGACGATACGTTCATAATTGTTACTAGTATTACAAAAATCTGAGTAGAAAACAGTTTCATCACCAATAACGCTATTCATATCACATTTAAAATTATTTTTTAAGATTCGTCGCAAGAGTTCGTCGAACCAGTTTCGATCAATATCATTTATCAGACGGTCGCTAAATACTCGGATATTCTCATGATACCACAGAACCAGCAGTTCGTCCAACGTCTGAAAGATACAAACATGTGTAGGAATTATTATTTACTTTTTATGAGGATAATAGAGTGTTAAGTTAGGATTCTTTTGAAACACTCGATTTCTTCATATTTTATTTATCAAATATCATAATTATATATTTTTTGCAACACTGTACGGGAAGTTCTCTGTTTCTGCACCAAAAAATGAGCAGAAAATGGCCGATTCTGGATGAAGTCAAAGTGTGCGGGAATCATAACATTCCGGCACGAAATTTCGTGCGGGAATGTTGTCCATAAAGCATAATTTCAAGGAAAGTGTGTGTCTGCTTTATATTCCACCACGGAGCTAAGGGAACCGCTAGTTTCTGATTGGTCGCAAGAATTATCACAGCCAATCTGAAGCCACTGGATGCGTGACCCAACAGTATAAGCTCCAATTGGCCAAGATTTTACGCGCGCGATTCAAAATTCAGAATTTCTACAGCGTGATAACCAACGCACGGTGCGCGCGCAGGCAGTCCACTTTGACGTCACTGCCCATCATTTCGTCAGCTGAGACTCTGAAAGTTTAGGTTAGTTCGTCTGATGGAACTTTGTTCACCTTTAAAAGTACATACATAATTAAGGTACACTCGGCTATTTAATATCACTTGATTTAGCGTTAATAATGTAAATTCTTTTGAGGTGGTTTTTTTTTATCCTTTCGGGGGGCGGCGCCCCCCGAAACCCCCCCCGGGGCCCCCCCCCCCCTCGACCCCATTGGTATATGCTCTTAATTTACATGCCCCTATGTGTCGAACTTCCCTTTACAGGGGTTACAAAAAATAGTATATGATACGCGTGCGAGTTGGTGATTCCTACTCGTTTGACGTTTACCACCCTCGCTTCGCTCGGGCGGCAAACGTCAAACTCGTAGGAATCACCAACTTCCCGCACTTGTATCATAATGTACTATTTCCACTCTGTAAGGCTACTCGTTTTTCAAATTCAAGTTTGCGTACAGAGTGAAAAAATGTCTGCTTTTAATACTTTTTGTTTAAAATTAAATGATTAAATTAAACATTTTATAGCCACTAGGGTGATTTTTTTCAAAATCAATTTGACATCTCTCAAAATTGTTCCTTTTGGTGAGAAAATTGCCTCCGATTTTACAAGAAAAATGATAATTTTCAATGAAATTGACGCGCTTATGAATTGTGTTCTTTACAATTGAATATGTAAACAATGTAAACAAATTTTCTATCACTTACTGACGATTGTAGTGGAAATTCTGTAAAATAGAAATAAAAAAACGTTTTTCAAGATGGGACGGCCAACGCCCCAATTTGGCAAGCGTTAAAAGTTAAAGGTTTCGTAGATTTGCCCTTACATATACCTTACGTAACTCTTTTGTTTGAAATTTTTATGACAATGTTTCTTTGATGGTAACTAACTTGAAATTTAATTGGATCTGCCAAAAGCATTCCTTGAATTACTTTACTAAGATCGCGCAAATTGAAAGTGTAATGTGACTTCTCGGGCGTAGGTAATAACTCTTGGCTTATTGTGGAGAAGACGTAAAGAGTAGCTTCTAGCAAAGGATGAAGATATTTTTCAAAATTTGTAGTTTGCTGCAACCATGATTGTAAAATTGTAGAAAATATAACTCTCTAAAAAAGAATACAGACACATGTTAAACATTGTTTAGAGGATAGTCAGTAAATATTATTAGTACTGCTACAACTACTACTTTTATTATTATATTATTATTATTATTATTATAATAAATAATAATAATTCAAGGATTACAAACATTATGAGTGAATTAAAAAAATTTTTCAATAATTTTTGGGCATGTCTACAGAGTCTAGGGAATAACAATTTCGAGGGATTAAATAGAAATTTTAGGTTTTTTTTCTAATATTACAGTGTTTCAAAAGATTTTAAGATATTTCCAAGAATTTTATGTGATTATCAATAAATAACAAACGATTTAAACGAATTTGAAAATATCTCAAGATGTTTCAAAAGATTTGAAGAGATTTCCTGAACTTTACCTGAAAATGTCTTGAAAAATTTTGTAATCCTCTAAACATCAAGAAAATTTTTCGATATTTTCTGAAAACTGATGAAATTCCTTATAATTTTCTTAATTGTATTGAAACTTCTTGAAATACCAAAAATTACTCGAAATTTTTTCTAATCTGCCCCTTGAAATTAACCCAAAAATCTTCTGAAATAATATGAAAATCATTTTCACTTTGAAATGTATTGACACTTTTTGTAACTTTTACAACCCATTCGAATTTTTTTTCATTGTTCCGATTTCTTAAAATCGTTGAAAGTCAAATGAAACCTTATAAAATTTTTTGAAATACTAAAAGATTTAGAAATAGTTTGGAAATATTGGAATTAATGGTATAAAATAAGTATTTATATAATAATAATAATAATAATAATAATAATAATAATAATAAATAAGTTTTGATATTGTAGGTCGATTGTTTTGATAATAAATCCCATAGAGTTAGGACTTTTTGATGATTAAGTCCTATTTGTGAGTACTTTTTTTATTATTTCCATTTGTCTAGAACTTTTTGATTTTTCAGTTGCATTGATTGAGGACTTTTTCGGTCCTTAAATCATTTTTCGATGACTTGTGGATAAAATCTCGGAAACTACTGAACCAATATTTGTCAAATTTTTACCACATTTTCTTTACAATTATAGCTATAGCGCATATCAAGGATTTTTTTCAAATTGTGATTTTAACTAGATTTTTTTGTCCAAAATTTCAAGGTCGAAATGATTTCTTTAAATGGAAACACCTTTTTTTGATCCCAGACTCAAAAAGAGCGGGAAATTCTACGTTCAATTATGTACCAAAGTCATCGATTTTTTTTCCACTTTTTTTTTCCTCTGTCTTCTTCAACTTTTATCTAAACAATTTCTCTCTATCCTGCTTAGGTTCCTATACAGAAATTTAGGGTATTATTAAGTGTAATAATTTATATATCAATGTGTAATATATAAATCTACAAAAAAAATGATGAAAATAGCCTTTTTTAGTGCGTCTAATTAGAGTAGACCTCTTAAAGGGAGTACGTGTTATTGAATCCTTAGACTTAATGTTATTATTCCATAGTCAACGCCCACGATTGAACAATTATAATGAGCGTTTTTCTGGAAAAATTTACCTTCAGACTGTACTTTCCCTATTCAACGACTGTAGTATGTTTGCCAGGTGCTTCTTCTATTGCCCTAGTCAATTATACCTCATTACTCTTCCAATAAGTCACGGTAATTATGTAATTTATGTATTCTAAAAGCAGCCCCCTTCATCGATCCTTATGATGACCTCGGAAACTTTCATAATACGCAATATTTCTACTCCAGACACTGTTTAAGGAGGTAAGAGCGCACACACTATCTACAAAAAGCTAGTCCTAAGTCCATGTCAGAAAATAATACTGTTTAAGTGATATATGTATGTTTTATTCACTCTCAAGTGCTAAAATAATTCGAGAGATGGTCTACGAGTACTTTGAAAGTCAAGAATAAGGACACACTTTTTATATACTTAAATTTATTACGTATAAATTGCAGAATATAATTACAGTTAAAACATACATATCTCGGAAACGATCAGGGAAACCTCGTCATTTTATTGCAAATTCGGATTCAGCGTCGAAAAATACACAGAAATAGACCTGTCTCATCAAAAGAATAAACAATTTCTATTAAAAGTCGCAGTTCTTTGCAATTTCATCAGCTAGAGGCCTTTATGTATTTAAAGCTCACCACGAGTCAAATCTTCAAGTAAAAAAAAAATATTGAAAAATGGTTTCCGATGTATTTTTATTCGTAAAATTCAAATCTAGGTCCAAATTAACAATTTTGTTGGTCGTTTTTTTACTAAACTTCAAAAAACCATAAAAAACCATGAAAAAACCATGTTTTTTGCGTTTATGTCGGAAACGATCCAGAAAACCTAATTTTATTTTGTAATAAAATTAGGGAATTTTATTACACATTCGGATCCAGCGTCGAAAAATACATAAAAATAAACCTGTCCCATCAAAAGTTCAGATAACTTTTTTTCGTAGGGATGTAAGGGATGGAGTAAAAATAAGAAAGTTTTCAAAAAAGTTGTATAATGTCCAGAATAAGTAAAAAACCAAAATAAAGAAAATCAGAAAATCGTGAAATATGAATCATATAATTAAACAAGTATCGAGAAAGTTCTAATTTTCTAATACAGTAGGACTCAAGGACTGAAAAAGTCCTAATTCAATCCGAAAAAAGTACTAATTAAATAGAAATTAAGTACCAAAAAAGTCGTAACTCAATCTAGTACCAGACCAGCTGTAAAATTGTATCAACTTTTGTGCTCATTCAATGAGAATTTTCATGCTTCCTGGAAGCAAATATGATTTGCTTTCTCATAAAGGAGAAGCATTAACTTTGAATAATAGTTGTCATATTTATTATTGAAATTTCATTTTATTGACTTTAATAAACCAATCCATGTCCTTATTACTTTTTGAAAAAATCTCCCATGATTCAACCTCGAAAAATAAAAAATAAAATTTTTAATTATTTCACTAGAAAATTTGATCTCATCATTCATATTTTTAAATGTCGATAATATTCAATTTCGGAAATTTGAAATTTCCATATTATTATTTACTTTCTGGAATTTTATATTTCGGAAATTTTGATTTTTTTAAATTTCCTTTTGTTGAAACAAAAGGAGTATAAAAGTTCTATTTTATCTTTCATTTCTTATCTTACATTTCTAAAGTACTGAAAAGGAAATGTATGCAAAACTTGTTAAACTTTATAGATATAATTAAGTTAATTATTGTGAGTGACTTGACCTTAGCGTCATTTTCCATCTCGGGAAATGCTATGAAGTGTAAATGGCGCAACAAACGAGCTGTAATTGGATTTCTGCCACCACCAGGTGGCCCCATGGCAGTTACAAAATTAACATCTTCTATTTCTTTGAATAACCCTATTTCCTTCCTGTCGTACCAACCTGAAATTATATATTTTTTTGCAACACACACACACATTCGGACAATTGATTAGAATATTGTATTAGAGATTTATCAAGTGAGGAAAGTTTAATTAAACCATTTTAAAAATATTGGAAAATGTAACGATTACAAAGCTTCCTCTATGAGGAAGCAAAACATTTACGATGTCAAAATTGTTGCCTTTATGAAGAAAACCTGGAAACTTTCCTCTGAAAATTTTTTAGTAGAAGGCATTTTTGAGCCAAACAACACGAAATAAGAAAAAAAGTCAAAAGACTAGAATTGGGGCTTTTAAAAGGTCAAGTAAAATTATTGATGAACATTTTTTTATAAGACCAATAGTAAAATTTATAAATCATTAAGATAATTCTTTTAATCGTCTTTTCAACTATTTATTTGTATCTATTTTGTAGTAAACAGAACTACCAACTACCAACTGATAAATTTTACTTCAATTAAATTATTTCCAAAAATTGCTACTTTTATTTTGCCAAATAAAATATGGTTTTTGAAATAAATCCAAAAACCAATAATACTGCCTTAAATTTCAACATTTCAGCTATCTATTTCTCATATTAAAAGTTTAAAAATATTAATTTTTCATGAAACTGCAAGCATTTGAAAAAAAAATTAATTTCCAAAAAAAAAACGAAAATTTTTCTTCGGTTTTTTTGTAAATAAATTTTTTCCCGTTTTATAAAACGAAATATAAATATTTTTTTCGTCTTCCAGGGTAAATTTCCTATGGATTTAAAAAAAATCGCTCAAATTGATTAGTTTAATCTGAAGATAGAAACTTTCAAATAGTCGCCGAGTGAAAAATATTCACGTGTGTATATATGATATAATAATAAATATAAATAATTATATAATATAAATATAAATAAAATAATAAATAATAAATATCAGGTATGATATATCATACGTAACTTTTTTATAATGTGTATAATGAGGGTTAAACAGCAACAAAGCTTTTCCTCCTTACCTTTGAAATCCATGAATTGTCTGATTAATTCAATTGGTGGCTGGGCACCAAATATCTCGAGCGCTGGCATGTTAAAATCATCGATAAAAAAGATTTGTCTCTTCAGTAAAGGAGGTCCGTAAACTCCCTTACGTCTTTTGTCCAGTTTAGAATCTATCAGGTCCTTAAAATTATTATATATATTATTATAATCTTATTGCTAACACGTATAGACTTTCTATCTCTTTATTTCCAATAGATATACACAAAGATAGAAAAAGGTAACGTTTGATTGATTCAAAGTGTGTAATTGAGAGGGATAGAAAATCACTATCCTCTGTCAAAAAATTTCTATCCTTTTCTATCTTTTTGTATCCAACACTGATAGTTAATAATTAATATAAAGCAAACCTGTGTTTGATTGGCTGATGTTCGTGCCGAGAAAGTAATAAAATCGCAGATGTATTTCTTCGTCATAGATTTCGAGAGTTTAGCAGTAATAGTTAAGGTTTTGCCGCTTCCGGTCGGACCAACGCAAATAATATTTGTCTCGTTCACCAGCAAATATCCAATAAGTGCTGCACTACGAATATTATCCATTGTCGGAATTTCCATGTCTAGAAATTTTTATTTTATTTTGCTCATTAATATAATAACAAGATAATAGATGGGCATAAAATTTATTCTCAAATAACATTTTTAACTACTGCAGAACTGCCAAAATTTATTGCCTCTATAGTGTTATGAAAACTCTTACTGGAGCAAAGATTCTTTTCCTTTCAAGGCGCTAGTCTTTTTTAAAAAAATAATTTCTACAAATATCATTCTGATTGTTGTATACTGTGCAAAATCAAGGTATTTAAATAAAATAAAA
Source organism: Synergus gifuensis (assembly GCA_904066015.1). Lineage (NCBI taxonomy): Eukaryota > Metazoa > Arthropoda > Insecta > Hymenoptera > Cynipidae > Synergus > Synergus gifuensis. The sequence continues at coordinate 62,370 of CAJFCO010000443.1, forward strand.
TCCTTTTATTACTGCGCATGTGACTTCATTTTATAGAAAATATTAATAGCATTTTAATTTTAATATACACCGAGTTTTTAAGTTAATTTGTGTACCGCATAAATTCCTATCTTAAAAAAATGGTGTCACGAAATGTCTCGAAAATCTCGCATACATTTGTTGTTGCAAACCTGATTGGCTTTTGAATGACTTGAAGTTGAAAGAAGAAAAACAAACTAATGGCGCAAAAAAATTTCAGAAAAAACTTCGAAATACTTTAAAATTCGTTAAGATTTCTTAAAACTTCCCAAAACCTCTTGAAATCCTTCAAAAATTCACAAAAACGATTGACATCATAAATGTCTTGAAATCCAAGTTGAAACTCGTAAAAAGTTTTACAAATTCCTAAAAATATCTTAAAATTTCTTAACATTGATACTCTAAAATTGATAGAACTCTCTTGAAATCTTTTAAAATTTGTGAAAACTTGTTAAAATTCTTAAAAACTGTTTAAAATATTTTATAAATTATACGATAACATTTGAAGTTCTTTGACGTCCTTTAAAATCTAACAAAATTATTAGAAATTTCATGAACTCCTTAATATTCTATAAAATCTTCTAAAAATCATAAAAATCCCTTAAAATTGTTAGAAATCTCATCAAATTTCACAAAATTCTTTAAAATTCCATAAAATATTTTGAAAATTATAAAAATCTCTTGACTTCTTTTAAAATTCCTGAAAATTATATTACAACATTTAAAATTCCTTAAAGTTCCTTAAAATACTCTGAAACCCTTTGAAATCTCTTAAAATTCCTCGAAACTTCATAAGATTTAAAATCCATTAAATTCTCTTAAAACGCTGAGAAATCTTTTTAAATCACTTAAAATTTCATGAAAACCTTCGAAATTGCTTAAAATTCGTCAAGATTTCTTAAAACTCCAAAAAACCTCTTGAAATCCGATAAAAAATCCAAAAAATCATTAAAATCACAAATCTCTTGAAATCTATGTCAAAATTAACAAAAATCTCTAAAAATTCATTAAAAAAAACTCTTGGAATTTCTTAACATTTAGAATCTCTTAAAATCCTTAGAAATCTTATAAACTTTCACGAAATCCTTAAAAATACTACAAAATCTTTTAATAATTAGAATAATCTAATAAAATCCCTTAAAATTTTACCACAACCTTCGAAATCCTTTTAAATTCTACAAATTCTTTTAAAAATCATACATGTATAGAAATTCTTTTGAAATCCCTCAATAAAATTATCTGAAAAACTTTAAAATCCTTTAAACCTCATAAAATATTTTAAAACTCATAAAAATCACTTGAAATCTTTTTAAATTCATGAAAACCTTTTAATATTCCCATCAGAAACTTCTTGAAATGCTTTAAATTTTACAATAACATTTAAAGTCTCTTTACATCCTTTAAAATCCATTAAGATTACTAGAAATCTCGTTACATTCCATGAAATCTTGAAAATTCTATAAAATCTTTTAAAAATCAGAAAATCCCTTAAAATTATTAAAAAATCTCTTGACTTCTTTTAAAATTCCAGGAAATTTCATTGTAATATTTAAAATTCCTTAAAGTCCCTTAAAATTCTTTGAAACATTTTGAAATGTCTTAAAATTCCTAGAAATTTCACAACAGGATTTAAAATCCCTTGAAATCTCTTAAAACACTCAGAAACATTTTCAAATCACTTAAAATTTCACAAAAATCTTCGAAATCGCTTAAAATTCGTTGGAATCTCTTAAAGTTCTTAGAAACCTCTTAATATTCCTCAAAATTTCAAAAAATTTAAAATCCCTTGAAAACTTTTTTAAAATTCTAAAAATCTTTAGAACTTCGTAAAAATCACTTGAAAATGGTCAAAATGCATTAAAATTCATAGAAATCTCTTGAAATACCTCTCCAAAAAATGATGTAATGAAATGTCCCTAAAATCTCGATTAAATTGTTGTTTCAAACCTACTCTCTGAATTTAAATCAGCAAAATTTCATTGATTTTTTAATGACTTGAAATTGTAAGAAATTAAATAAATAATCGTGCGCGTAGCGCACGTGTTGGTCTGCTAGTTTAATTAAAATAAACCTTAAATTTCTAATTCTCTGAAGTTAGCCAGTGTTTTATAGTATAATCTATTTCCAAGAAGGTTGTATCAAGATTGATTGAAATCCGATGTGACTACCGAATCGATATTTAATGTCCTATCATTAATCTGTGACAATCACAATGCTTAGGAAAACATAGGGTTCTATCATGATCCACAAGAGATTGAGGATTGTGAAACATGAGGCTTACTTCCTCTTAATAGCTTTATAATCTACACTCAACATAATTTAAAAGTATTTAGGTCAATTGATTATGAATTTTCTATTTCTTTCAACTAATGGAAAATATCGTATACATTTATTTATATAAAAACATATATTACATATATATAATTTTTTTACATTTTATTTATATAAAAATACTCGATTGTCCATTAGTCTTCGACTAATCACCTACAATCTACACTAGGGTGGTCCAGAAATGCATGGCAAAAATTTTTTTGATACTAGAGGGCAATAATCCCCCGAATTTGATACAAAATCTGAAAAAGAAATTTTCTATTTTTTTCTTTTGATTTTAAAAGCACCCAGAGACCGGAACCCGGTCCAGAGTGTTTAGAGCTAGAATCTATAGCGGCAACCGTCTAGGTATATTTAGTTGTGGGCTGTCAACCAGCACCAATCCTACTAAGAATCGATTCCAATATCACTGAGCTAAGAGACTTTTTCACTTTTCGAGTTTTGCAGAAAATTCACAGTATGATTTAATATGTAAATGTTATTATTGTAATTCGACATTGAGTCATATATTTATATTAAAACTTGACCAGAAACTTATATTTATTGCATTTTCTTTAATTTTCAAAACAAACCTCTCCAAAAACACTTAAAAATTTTTAATATTCGCAGGCTTTTTGAGGAGTGGGGGAATATTAGTAGGAATCGGAATCGATTCCTACTTTCGATTCTCACCGAGCGTTACCCATCCCTACTGTCGATTGTCGATTTCGGGCTGAGCGCGCCCTTTTAAGGCCCAAGGGCTGAGTGGGAAGCCGTGAGTGAGGGTAAAGCCGAATGGAGGGGGATGCGCAAGATACAATTTCTCGATCGCCGCATTTGCCCGCATCCCCGCTCTGCTCCACTCGTGGTGTAAGTGGAAAGTGTCTTCGCCGCGTCGTAGTCAGACGTAAGTCTGAGTATTTCGAGTATTCTATTTCCTAAAATTTATTTAAATCGGTTTCCGAGTTAGCAATGTCGTTTGGTTTATGTTTATGCGCTTGGGCGAATATCAATAATATTACATTTATTCTATATTGTTAATAAATATTCCACTTATTAATAAATTTATAATAAATATAAATTATTTATTAACAAAATAAATAACTTCTATTTTGACATTTTTTCCTGAACTGTATGTTTAAATTTTTGTTAATACTTGTTTCTATTTTTCTGTTTAGGATATTAATGGTAAAACTCATCACCTGCAAATTTCATATCCGAAGTGATGGTAAATCGGGGAATATCATCTAACCACTTATACCACTTGGGCTTATTAGACTCTCCATCATCGATTACATCAGTGAATCCTCCATCATGCAAACGATAATCGTAAATCAATCCATCCGGAGGAAATTGAGTTGCATGGCCCGCTTCTGCTTGCAATTTTCTTAACCATTCGTCAAAAATACAACGACTTTTGTAATCGCAAGTTGCTCCTATGCTCCATACCAGCGAAAATACAGACCACGGAGTTAACAAGTCAGCTGAAAATAATTTAAAAATGTTTTATCAATTCTATAAAATTATCAAAATACAATAATATTGAAAAGAATTTAGGATTTAGGAATTGTTTAAAAAATTAAAATTATTTTATTCATAAACAAGATATGTTTAGAATATTATCTGGCGCATTGATCTTTGATCTTTGACCTCTGACCAGTGACTTTTGCCCTTTAAATTTGGAATTTTTACCCTTAATCCTTCACCATTGAACCTCTCCCTTTGATTTAACCTGAGACCTTTTTGGTCTCTTTTGGAAAATGTTTTCAGGTCTCATCATATATTTCTAATTTTTTAAAATATTTAATTCTACTTTTAAGACTACTAATTGTTCTTTCAAATAAATATTTTCTTACGAATCAGCTTTTGTAGTGTGAGATCTGGTGGTGCTTTTCCCTCCCGACCAGCCATTGGTCCAATTCTAAAGTTCATCAGGTTAATGTAGGACTGAACTAAGGCTGAATCAACAGTGCCGACGATCTCACGTAATTTTTCTCGTACGATTTTCAATCCTGGGATAACGAAGAAATATGCCAATCGAGAAATTTCTTCAGTATAGTCTTTCATATTCTGTAACATAAGAAATTAGATTATAATACATATCTTAAAAATGTCAGACCCTGTGATCAAAAATGAAAAAATCACAATATCACTTTTTGAGAAACATTGCTTTCAAGCGAATTCAAAAATATTCAAGAGATTTAAAAGATTTCTTGTAATTTTAAAAGAATTCAGGGTATTTCGAATCTATCGACATGAAGTAATTTAACAATAGTTGGAATTTATAGAGGAAATGTGGTGAGAAAATATAAAACATGAAGTATATAAAGAAACGAAAAAAAAAAATTAATAATAGTAATAAAAAAGAAAAAATAAGACTTCTGTCATCCAGTGAAAGAGTATTTCTTTCAAATTCGATAGATTATTCATCTTACTTCAGGTAAGCTTTCAATCCAGCAATCAATAAAAGGGTTCAATCCAAGGCCTTCTGGCTCAAGGTATACCATTCCACATCTATAAAAAAAGGATAATATATTATACATTCAAATAAAGATTTAAGGAAAAATGGAGAACGAAGGATATTTAAATTATATTTAAATTAATTCATGACTTTGAGGTATGTCATCAAATACCTAGTTCACAATAATATAAAATGTTTATGGAAGAAGGAAGGTGAATATTGTATAATTAAGTTTACAAGCGGAATTTCTTTTGCGCGAATTGTGTGAATGAATCGAATTTGAAAACAATCTTCAGATTATTTTCGTTTTCAAAAAGATTATTAAGACAGAGAATACGAATTTTAGAAAATTTATTGAGATTTTAAAAATATTAAAGGATTTCACGGAATTTTAAGGGATATTAAAAAGTTTTAAGGACTTTTAAGAGATTCAAGGGATTTTAGTAAATTTCATTGAATTTTTAGCAATTTTAAGAGATCATAGGATTTTTGAGAATTCTTAAAAGATTTAATGACATATATGTTGTTGAATTTTAAGTGATTTTAAAAAATTTTAACCCTTAGCTGCCACACTTTTCTGGTAAAACATAGCTGCCACACCGGGGTAAATTGCACACCAGTGAAAAAAAATGTTATTATGAAGAAACTATTGAATATTTTTGGCTGAAAATTTTTTTGTATAATGTTTAGTAAGTACTTTAATCATTTATAAAGGCAGATTATTCAATTATAGAAATCTTGTATCTTAAAAAAATTAATTTAACGAAAATGAAATGAAATGAACGACAGATGTCGCCATAAGTATCGATTTCGTGGTTTCACTTATTCAAAATTGCGCAAAAAACTGCTGGGGTAAGCTGCACCCCAGTGTGCCATCTAAGGGTTAAGGTATTTGAATTACTAAAATTAAAGATTAAATTAAAAGATTACTAAAATTAGACTAGGAATTACAAATTTTTATATTTCAAGAATTAAAATCTCTCAATTAATTTGCATACTTTTGAAATCCCTTAATTTTTCCAATCCCACATTTTTTTTGGAAAAATTATAAGATTTTAAAGGATTATAAAGTAATTGTAAGGAATTTGACTATATATTTTGTCGAATTTTAAGTAATTTGAGAAACTTTTAGACATTTTACGAAATTTCATTGAATTTTAAGGTATTTTAAGAGATTTAATGAGATTTCACGGAATCTTGAAAAATGTTAAGGAATTTAAAAGGGCTTTACGAAATTTATTCAGATTTTAGAAGTATTAAATGATTTCAGGGTATTTTGAGGAATTTTATGAAATTTTAAAGGATTTTACAAAATTGCATGAAATTTTAAGTAATTTTCAGAGATTTTACATTTTTTCATAGGATATTAAGTTATTTTAAAGACTTAAGGGAATTGAAGGGATTTACGAGATTTCATTGGATTTTCAAGGATTTCAAGAGATTTCATGATATTTTAAGTAATTTTATGGGATTTGATGATATTTTGTGAGATTCTAAGTAATTTTAAGAAACTTTAAGATATTTTATGAGATATTAAGTAATTTGAAGAACATTTATTTCCAGAAATTTTTCAGGACTTGGTGAGATTATATTGGATTTTCAAGAATTTTAAAGAATTTTTAATTTTTAATTTTTAGAAATTTCATGGAATTTTGAGTAATTTTAAGAGGTATAATGAGATTTTATGAGATTTTGAGTAAAGTTAAGTAATTTTAAAGAATTTCACCAGATTTTGAAGGACGTTAAAGGGATAATAATATATTGTATGAGAATTTTACGAGATTTCATGGAATTGTCAGGAATTTTAAAGGATTTCATGAAATTTCATAGGATTTTAAATAACTTTAAGGGATTTGTCCATATTTTATGGAATTTTAAATAATTCTAAAGAATTTTATGATGTTTTATAGGATATTAAGTAATTTTGAAGACTTTGAATGGATCCAATAGATTTTACAAAATTTCAGTGGATTTTCAGAAATTTTAAGAGATTTAATGAGACTTTATGGGACTTTGAGTAATTTTAAGTAATTTTAAGGAATATCAAGTGAATTTATAAAATTTGAAGGAATTTCACCAAATTTTGATGGATAATAAAGGCATTTTAAGCAATTTTGTAAAACTCATGAAGATTCCTGAAATTAGATAAAGAATTATGTACAAGATTTTATATCTCAAGAATTAAAAATTCTCAATTCTCAATCGATGGAAAATAAAAATCAGTGTAATATCAATATAGAGAGTTTATCCGTATAAATATGAGTAGAATTATAAAAATAAAATTTTCCCAGTCACGAAAAATACGTTTTCATTCGTCCGCGGCAAGTCTTATTTTTAAAATAATAAGTAAATAAGTACAACGTTTTTTTTTAAAATCTGATATCCTAATTTGTAGCTCGAATTTACTCATATTTTGGCGTTTTTCGCATTGCTGCTAAAAACGTAGCAGACGACGGTTTTTATTCCATTCGTAGGATAAACTTTCGCCAAATAGCGTTTAAACTTCAACCGCGGAAAATTTTATCTGCAAAAAAATTTAACCATAGTTTTTTCTGTGCTTATCTCTTTTAGTAACCTTAGCTTTTTTAGCAACCTTAACTTTTTTAGTAACCTTAGCTTTTTTAGCTTCCAAGCATCAAGGCTCAATGCATTTTCAAGCGACTTGGATACGAACTTACGAAGTACCAGTAAATGTCCGCTGGGGGCACTTCAGTCGTTCTCAACACTAATAAAAATTCTCGTCAGTGATTAGACCACATAAATGTGTCTAATCACTGACGATAATTTTTATTTGTGTTTTTTCAACACTGCGTGTTTTTATTTGGTTAAGAACGACTGTAGCGCTCCCAGCGGACATTTAATGAATCCAAGTCGCTAGAAACTTTGTCCCTCGAAAATGCAGTGAGACTTTTGGGGGGCCTGGTAATAACGTAGATAAGAACCTCAACGAGATACGAAAAATACATTTAAGTAAGTAAAAGAATGAATAAATTCGTTCTTGTTATTTAAATCTTCCCTTTTCCACTTCCAAATTTCCATTAAACTGAACAGAGCGCGGACGTCAGGAACCCACACAAGGATTAGATCCTAAATTTAATTAATTATTTTCCTTCCGAGACGTAACAGCCTTTTAAAAATTTATCCTAATAAAATTCGCCCGTCAGAAATAAAATTTAAAAAAATCTTACTCTTCACGCTTCTCCGAATATTATGAGGTATAAACTTGATTACCTAGAAACAGTAGCTGGTGAGGCAACTCTCAAGTCAGCTACCTCAAAAACCATAGTTTGCGTAGGAAGGAGTTTCATTATTTCACCAGAAGTCAAACAAAGTTTCTTATTGTCGTCTAAGACTGTATTCATATTTTCAATCCAAACTGCATCCACGGGGCCATCAAATATATACCAACGTTTATCAAGGTCTGTTGCTGCTGTTCCGGCTCTAATCAATGTCGAAAGAATTCCATCTGTCCTATAGATGAGGAAAATAAAAAGTATTGGTTTGCAAGTAAATTCAATTTAATTGATAAAAATGTAAATCCTATACATACATATAAAAGGTGTCGCAACATAACAGTGGAAGTACCACCTTTTTCAAAACACGTTTTATTGGCTCAAAAATTCTCTAAAATTCCATCGCACATTTTGAGGAAAAAAATTTAAAATTGTTTAAATAAATTGTTTAAAATTCGTGGTTAAACATACAATAAAAAAATAATTATTTAGTTATATTGCCTAACTAATTGGGTTCATAAAAAATTGCTGAATGCATATAATTTATGAAATTTCTTTCGTAGAATCGAATGCCACTATTTTTCTTCCGTATCACGCTTATTTGCACATCAATTCCATTCGAAATTTGAGGAGCAAATTGAAGAGAAGTGAAATTTCTTTGATCGTCAGAAAACTCAAGGATAAAAAAACGAGTTCGTTGAGCCAATAAACTTTTTATTAGTAGAGATTGCATTAGTTGTGACAATTATGTATTTGGTTGACAAAACCAACTAGCCAGTTTCGTGGGGGATGATGTCATTGTTTGTTGTTGAGATTTCATTATTTTATATTGTTAAGTAATGCGTCAGCTCAGTCGTCGTATAGATTATCATCCAACAATAGCAAATCATTGTATGAAATCGTTTTTGCAATAATAAATATTTCGTAACTTTAAGTTACAATTACTTTGTACAACTCAGTTTAATTCTACTAATTTTAATAATGACATATCTATGAAAAAAAAAATAAAAAATAAAAAAACACATATTCGCAATGCAAGGATATATAAAAAAACTAAATTAAAAATATATTGAATATATTGAATTAAATTGAAATAGTCTAAACTTCAGAATTTTGTTTCTAGATTCGCAATTATTCACCAAAAAAAAACCATCATTCTAATCGATAAAAAAAAATAATTTTTTTTTTGTTTATATGTATGAAAAACTTTTTTGTTTTATTGGGAATTATTGTATTGGGTAAAATTATTCACATGCTCGAGACGCATCCATTGATTTATTTTCGACCCCTCCAAAACCTTTTATTACCCTCCAATATCGCTTTAACAAGTAACAAATAAAATGTTATTTTGTTTTTATGAGATACACGTTTTTGATATTAGGAAAACAACTTTACTTAACGTTTATTTTGTTATATAAAAATATAATATTTAATGTCCAATTATTTTTTATTTGTTAATTTTTGTTTAGTTGAACCTTCCTCTATGAGGAAGCGTTGTCTATGAGAAAGATTTCAATTAATAAAAACATAATAATAATAATAATAATAATAATAATAATAATAACATGATAAATCCATCCATGGTAGATAATTCACAGCGTAATCATATTGAATTTATAATTTTCATTGATTTTTAGGCTTGTGAATATTAAAATAAAAAATAAATAAAAAATAAATACAATAAAATAAATAAATGTTAACATTACCACTCGTGGGTGTCCAGATCATATTCTCCATAAAGTTGACCCATTGTAATGGATTTTGGATTCAAGACAAAAGTGTGAACTGGCGTAAATGGCTTTCCGCTAGGTTGAGGTTTTCCTTTAAGGCTAGTACAGGCATCTTTTAATATTTCATAGCACTGAAAAAAATTATTTTTATTATTAAGAGTATTGAGGAGAATTTTAAAGATTGCAATAGATTTACAAAAATTCTAATACACTCCTCGAAATTCATTGAAATCTCACGAAATCCTTTGAATTCTTATAAAATCTAGTCTTATCAAAAATAGTCTGCCTATTATTACTTTTTATAAATTTCCTTCAATTGAAAAACATATTATTTATAATTCGGAACAAAAATTAAAGTTAATTTTATTGTATTTTACATTTTATTAGTATTTCTCCTTTATACATTTTTTCACAAAAATTAACTTTTCTCAAAAAGCGGACTTGGAATTTTTTTATTTTTGGTCTCCGGTTAATAATAATCCCATATAAAAGAACCTTAGTAAAAACGTAATTGAAATTCATTCCGAATCAATCCGAAATGTGTATTCGAACCAAACAGTTTCATTTCGATCTAATCCAAAGAAAGGAAGCTTTCAATCCGAATTAATCGAAAGCCCAATCAAAATCAATGTGAATGAATCTGTCAATCCGAATTAATAAGAATTAATCCAAACTTTCAATCCAAATTAATCCGAGTTATTACGGTCTATCCGAATGATTCCGAAAATGCAGATAGATTCGGATTGACCGAATTTATTCTTACCATTCTTTTATTTCCACCCCATATCTTTGACGCTTTTACACTGAAAGAAATTTTGTAACATAATACGTTAAAATCGATATTACAATTTAGTATAATCTTTTACGATTTAGGGAAATCGGGTATTTATATCAGAATGTAATATAAAGGATTCTGAAATTTGCTAAAGACTATACTAAAAATTATGAGTCATGCGAAAAGAATAAGATAGACGAAAACACGAAAAGAGAAAGAATAAATTCGTAACCCGTCGTGAATCTCCGTCAATTCACACTGCACAATTATAAGATTATAAACACACAAATGCACACATTATAACATACATTCGCAGAGGTAACACACTTATACTAACTTCAACCTTAACTTATATACATATTACGCACGCATAAATATAAAACACACGCATCGCGAATCGCAAGTAAATTACGCTGATAGAAAAGGTTTGAAGATTCCTTATATACTAATTGGTGAAAATGTTTCCACTTGTGAGAAACGGCATGGTGCTTACTCTGGTGGTTATCAGGAAACAAAAAGTTCTCCGAAACTACGATTCACATCGCGAGCGCTACGGTCGGCGAATTCGGCTGACCTCGGGAGATTATCGGAGCTATTCGGTTTTTTTAATATCGTGACTTACAATTTCCTCAACTGAAGCTTACAATTTTTGTTAGCGTCTATATTAATTTGTAGAATATTTCTATTAACATATGTAACTCAAGCTGGTAATTTCTGTAAATGCTTTTATATTATTGGATAATATCATTATCAAATTTTATCATTCTACGTTCGTAATACATAAAATATCAATCTTTGCTATTGAATATACCAATTCTTGTTTTCAAGAATTATAAAGTTTCGTAAGTATGCTAACAATAATTTGTATATTTACACGATTTCCCTAAATCTTAATCGTCTTTATCAATTATGAATATTGAAATAGCAAGTATTGATATTAAATTTCTTTCAGTGTAGTCTTTGTGATCAGCCAACGTATTCTGTTTATCTCGTCCCACATGTTAACACATGTTGATAATGTTCAATGCCTGTGTGCAAACAGCTTCTAAAATGCGATATACCTGACACCCATTCCCCATTGATCCTGTTGGTGTAAATACTTTTTTTTTCGCAAATTTAAATTTAATGAAAACATGTTCAATTTATAAACTTTAGTTTTACTCACATTTGTAAAATATACATTGTGGGTCGTGTAAGATAAAGTTTTTATTATATAAAAATTGACATCCGAGTGTGATTTTAATTAGAATGTGTTTAAAATTAGAGAAAGGAAGATTATGTTTAAAATAAATAAGTAGAAGAAATGGTTCGGGTTGAAAGTAAATGGTTTATTCATCTAACAAGGATAAGAAAGTTTACAAGGAGGGTTTAGTAAAAAAGGCAAATACTAAGTAGAAAAGGGTAAGGATGGGCGATTCTGGATTGATTTTTTCCATTCAAAAAATCGATCTTTTGAATCGATTCTTTACTAGTCGATTTTTTGCTGGATCGATTCTTTATCCTCAGAATCGAAGAACCGATTCTCGTCCCATGTGGGCGCGAGGCACAAGGCGTAAAATGAACAGTCAATTTCTGAACACCTTTAGATTTCTGTCTTCTCAAAGGTTTGCTGTCGTTGGTTGTTCGAAACGGAGGTGCGAAACGTTTCATAGCATTAAAGTTGCATGTGTAGGACGCTAGACTTAACCACATCGAATATATTGAAGAAAGAATAAAGTAAATGGAAGTAGGTATTTATGTAATAGTGTTCAAATATTAGATTTTGGTTTGAATTATAGAATTATAATGTATATATAATTATAATAAATAATATATAATTATAATTTTTATATAATAAAAACTTTATCTAACACGACCCACAATGTATATTTTACAAATGTGAGTAAAACTAAAGTTTATAAATTGAACTTTTATATCGATCTTAAAAGATCGATTCTTTTGATTCGATTTTTTTCTGAATCGATCTTCTTAAATTCGATCCTGGATCGATCCCTAGAAAAGGGTAGTTCTGGGTTAAGCAGTGTTACTGCATGGCTATGGGGTAGGATGGGTAGTTGCGTCTTGGGGGCGACAGATTGGGGTAGGCAGCTATCGCAGGGATAGTGCGTGATGGATAGTCGCAGCGATGTTGGGAGACGCTCCATTGGTTGGAGAAATCAGAGAGGTTTTGGCTTTGGCGCACATCCACGCCTATCTCCTTCAATCCACCCGTTTCTCTATCTGTCTCGCCTTGACAATCAATGTTCTCTCCTATCTCTTTCAATTCTCACTTCTCTATTCCTTCCTATCTCTCGCCTATTCTTATCTATTCCTTTCTATCTCCTTGTCAATTTGAACTATTATAGCTCTGAAGTTGCATCAACTTTTATAATGCAACTTTTGTGCTCATTCAATGAGCACTTTGCAGTGGCGTAACTAAAAATTGGAGGCCCCCCGCGAAAATTTTTAGGAGGCCCCTCTGAAAATAAAAAGAAACTATGAATAGGTCGATTTATAAATTGCTTTGTAATAAACCAAAGTTTTGAATAAATTTAAATTTTTAAAATAAAAATAGAAATATACTGAAATTTATTTTTTCTACTCAGTCTAAGAGGCCCCTCGCAGGCCTCTCAGAGGAGGAGGCCTCCCCGCAATGCGGGGTTTCGCTACTACATAGTTACTCCACTGGCACTTTGCTTCCTCATAGTGATGGTAAATATCGACAAAAAAACGTATCGATATGTATTGATATTTTCTGACAATATATCGATATATATCGATATATTCCCCCCCCCTCTGAATTATTAAAAGTGTAAATAGACCAATGGAATATTTTTTGGCGCGCATGCTTCTATACACATATATACACTTACACCACCAATGGAGAATGGGAAATGAAATGTATAAATATGTATAAATATGTATAATAATATAAATGTATAAATATGTATAAAAAATGTATCGATACTTAACGATACTAGTGGTGTATCGATATATATATACAGGGTGTCCGGGTACTCAAAATACATATTTATATTTTCGGATTCCTTGTGAAAAACTGAATCGAAAATGATCAATAAAAAAATTTGATTATTTGCGTAATTAAGAAGTAATTAGCAATTAAAGATTAACCAATCAAAAAAATGCTTTAAACAGCCGACAGTCCATGTGCCATCGTTGAGAGTGTGTAAGAATACAAGTTCAGATCGTATAATTCCCCGTCGTTTATTTTTGTAGGAGGCTTCGAATCTTTGGTGCAACTTCACACTTAAACGAGATTCGAAAATTAACAAGCATTTTTTTCGTAGCAATAAAATTAGAAAACATTGCTCGACGAGTTAATTACCTTACTTGAAATACATACCTTATTTGAATTCTGTAGAATCTTTCTGAATTCTTAGCATTCCGCAGAATTCTCTAAAGTTCTGTAGCAATTCCTTTTACTTTTTCTAATTACATTGAACCCATTTGAATACATTGGATTATTTTTAATGTCAAGAGTTTTAAATACTTTAAGTTCCTCTAAATTCTTAAGAATTCTCCGAATTCTTCCACAATCATTGCAGTAATACTAATTCTTTCACAATTAGTCTAGTTAGTCGACTGCCTGATCTTTATTGCGGGTATGCTTACGAGCTTAAAAAACATAGCTAAGTATTTAGAATTTAAAATTCTTTTAACATTTTTGAGTCACTTTGGACACTTTTGAATACTTTTCATTATGCAATGTATTCAAAAGTCTCATAAATACTGTGAAATCCTCCGAATTCTCCAAATTCTGACACAATCATAGCAGTTATTCTAATTCTTTTTCACAATTAGTCTAGTTAGTCGTTTGCTAAGCTAACAGTAAATGAAACATGTACTTGTAAATTTAATCTTCCAGAATAGGGAAGAAATAGGGAGATAAGTATTAGACCCTAATTCATGTCCAACTTCTACATGCATTTAGCGACAATTACAATTTCCAGTAGAGATGGAGTAGAGATGGAGTTTAGTCTGCATAGTTGGACTTATTTTCTATCTTTCTACTTCTTTCATGAATGAAGGCAAGAATGGGATAAGGCTGACTTAGGATTGAAATTTTGTGCAAGGCTTGTCCCATTTTTGAGTTCAAAATGACACTAGCAAAGTCAAAATTATCTCCATATTTACAGAAAATGCTTCACTTTTTCCCTATCTCAATATTCAACTAAAATTAGCGTGAAAAAGTGTGATAAAAATTTGCAATCTTGAGCTAGCCTTGTCCCATTCTTGCCTTCATAAAGGTAGTAGAAAGGTCGGAAACAAAGTCCAACTCTGCAGACTAAATAAACTCCATCTCTACCTTATTTTAAAATTCGCCTCGAATATGCTTGATAAACTGTGCTAAAATAATATTTCTGGAATTTACCTATCCTTTGAAGTGAGGTGTGAGTTTTTTATCATCTGACTCAGTTATGAATTTTTATTCTGACTAGCGCTGAAAATACAGAAAACCAGGCTAATTTGCGAAAAATTATTTTTAAAAAAGAATTTATTAACTTTTGCCGATCGTAGGATTCCCTGTTGTAGTTTTTATTAAAGTTAAACTCTCAAAGTGGTCCTTTGCAGTCTTACAATAATCATTTAATTTTAGCATTGGTCGTGGCCAGGAGCAATGCTTGAGCCACTCTACGATCCATGCTAGTCCTCCCATGCTTTACCAATGTTTTGGCCATTTTTGAATAATTCTTGTCCCATGCTTGAGCAACGCAACTTTTTTTCACGCTGACGTTTTCAAATCACCTAATTAGGCATTAATCTACTTGGACTCATTAAGGAATTTAAGAAAAATCTTCGTCAATCTCAGACTAACTTGAATGTCTTCCAAAACATAATTGTTGGCTAAAAATTATTTTTTTATAATCTTTAGCACATGAGTGTAAAAGTGAGACATGTAGTGTCTAATTAGAGCGACTTGTGGGCTAATTAGCACATAAGCATGTTTAATTCTTTAAAGCATGTATGGAAAATTATAAGATAGTTTTTTTAGCCACCAATTTTATGTTGGAAAAGAAGGTAGGTGATACGAATTTGACGAAGATTTTACGTCAAATTCTGAATGAGTACAAGTTCATTAAGGCCTAATTAATTTATTTGAAAACGGTCATCGTCAGAAAAACTTAATGGGGGGTGAGTTGGGCTTTAAAAATTATTTTCATAAAACTTGAAATGGCAATTAACGATGCATGCCTGTAGAAGTTTGAAATGATTAATTTCTAATTAGTTCATGAGGCTCTCTAATTAAGCACTAATTTATATCTTACTCTTGTAGGCATGTATCGAAAATTATCATTTAAAATTTTCTGGAACACATTTTTTGTGGCCAACGCATCCCTCAATTAAATTTTGTTGATGATGAATTCGTAGCTAGATGATGATGATCAATTCGTAGATAGATGTGTAGAAAATTATAAACTCATTTTAATTGTCAGCATATTTATCGTGGAATACATCTCAGGTTTTCCATGTTGATGATGGTTTTTATTAAATCCTTAATTAGCTCAAGTTGATTAGTATCTATGAAATGAAATTGATAATATTTTAATATTATTAATAATAATAAAAATAATATTTAGTATTTTCAAATACTTATCTCCCTATTTCTTCCTTATTCTGGAAGATTAAATTTAAAAGTACATGTTTCATTTACAGTTAGCTTAGCAAACGTCTAACTAGACTAATTGTGAAAAATAATTAGAATAACTGCTATGATTGTGTCAAAATTTGGAGAATTCGGAGGAATTCACAGTATTTATGAGACTTTTGAATACATTCCACAATGAAAAGTATTTAAAAGTGTCCAAAGTGATTAAAAAATGTTAAAAGAATTTTAAATTCTAAATAGTTAGCTATGTTTTTTAAGCTCGTAAGCATACCCGTAATAAAGATCAGGCAGTCGACTAACTGGACTAATTGTGAAAGAATTAGTAATACTGCAATGATTGTGGCAGAATTCGGAGAATTCTTGAGAATTTAGAGGAATTTAAAGTATTTAAAACTCTTGACATTAAAAATAATCCAATGCATTCAAATGGGTTCAATGTAATTCGAAAAAGTAGAAGGAATTGCTACAAAACTTTAGAGAATTCTGCGGAATGCTAAGAATTCAGGAAGATTCTACAGAATTCAAATAACGCATGCATTTCAAGTAAGGTAATTAACTCGTTGAGCAATGTTTTCTAATTTTATCTCTACGGAAAAAATGCTTGTTAATTTTCGAATCTCGTTTAAGTGTGAAGTTGCACCAAAGATTCGAAGCCTCCTACAAAAATAAATGCCGGGGAATTATACGATCTGAACTTGTATTCTCACACACTCTCAGCGATGGCACATGGACTGTCGGCTGTTTAAAGCATTTTTTTGATTGGCTAATTTTTAATTGCTAATTACTTCTTAATTATGCACTTAATCAAATTTTTTTATTGATCATTTTCGATTCAGATTTCAACAAGGAATCAGAAAATATAAATATGTATTTTGAGTACCCGGACACCCTGTGTATATATATATATATATATATATATATATATATATATATATATATATCTTTAATCTCGATACTATAATTTTGCCATCCATACTTCCTCATAGACGAAGCATTAATTAATTAATAAAATGAACTAATATTAGGTCACCTGAATCGTGTGAACAAAAAGAAAAGTTTATTTTATTTACATCAGCCTTAAATATTGATTATTTGAGAAGTTATAGTCGAAAAATTCATTTTCGAAAATTACAATAAAGCATAACTTTCTTATTTTTCAATGAAATGCATTAATCTTATAGGTCAATCGATTTATCTGGATACAAGATCTTCACTTCCTTTACACCAGCTTTAAATTTTTATTATTGGAGAACTTATATTCGAAAAATTCTTTTTTAAAAAATTAATTAAGCATAACTTTCTTATTTTTTAATGAAATGCATTAATCTTATAGTCAATCGATTCGTCTCGACATAAGGAATCTTTTTTCCCCTGACATCTGCTTTAAATTTTGATTATTTGAGAAGTTACAGTCGAAAAATAACTCACTAAAATTATAAAAGTACATAAAACTTAAATGCATACATACATATATACATACATCCGGACAATTTTTCAGGACATAATATTAGATATATTGGTCTGGAAATATGTTCAAAAAAACCTTTTTTTGGAAACTGAAATTTGTAAGGCTCCTTGTATTATTATATTAATATATTATATTATATTATTATTTTATTTTCAGAAGTAGCCCTTTAGATTTCATATTTTTAGAATTGATACGATCAATTTTCATTATGTATTATTAAATTGACAACCCCCGTCATATTTTTGGGTCCTTCAATAAATTAGAGTGATGTACAGATTACCATAAGTGCTGCTATCATATTTTTATATAAATATAATACAAACATAGGATAAGAATTCGGAACTCGTGGAGGAGGATCTTATTCAGGCGCATGCGGAGGTGCTCTGCTAAATTCAAAATTCAATGTTGCTTGTTCAGTGTATCCCGCGCCGGTTCTCGTCACACAACGAATCTACGAACTTCCATTTTCCACGACAAATTTCCATGCTCGATAAATTGCCGGAACACCAATATTTCAAGAGAAACAATTGAACTAAATAATAAACACTAAAAAGTAAACTCAAGAGTTGTTAAACTAGAATTATCTTCCTTCTAAATTCCTCTTATTTATTTTATTTATTTATTTATTTATTTTTATACATTCATCTCTAAATCAACCCATTCTTCGACTTTCTTTCCACCAATAATTAATTTGACCATATCTCAAGTAAAGCCATTACCGAAGTAATGATAGAAATGTCAAAAACTTGTCACTCAAACAAATCAAGAACATAAGATAAAGAACTTTTCTTTTCCTAAGTGATTAGACTCTTTTCTGAATGGGGTCGACCATTGTCAAACTTTGGGAGTAATCTTAGTTCGGAAGAAAGTTAATTCCATGACTCAGAATTCATGAATTAAATTGTTAATGAAGTGTATAAATCGAGATCCGTAGCGCTCTCTTTATTTAAAAAAAAAAAAAAAAACAGAAAACTTTAAAGTTTACTCAAGGAAGTTTTGTGCGGAATAAAATAATAGAAGATCCCGATATTAAGATAATTGCGCTACGGTTTTTTTTGGACCTAATTCTCATTGTCTTCAGGAGTTTCGTTTAAAGCAAAAATTTCTTTTTAGCAAAGTGATCAAAAAATGCTAAATAACTTTTAGCAAACTGATGCTAAAAGTTCATCATCGAAGATCTTAAGCTAGTGACGGGATAATCCCGAGATGGAACAAGGACCCTGATTTAAAAATTTCACAATGCATCAATTACAGTACATTACTGCCATATCCACAAGTTGCGGAGCAACAATTTCCTTGCGACAACGAAGATCAGCTTCAATGTCGAACATCAGTTATCTTTACGGGAATGAAAGTTACGAGGCTCTGGACTATGAGGAGGAGCCAATCGAAGTCTGCAATTCTCTCTACTTCCTGCTCGATTTTTCGCATCAATACTACATACCATTCATCATTCTGGTTGGCCTATTGGGTAATATGTTGTCTTGTGTGGTGTTCTTAAACACTTACTTAAAGATGAGGAGTTCGAGCTACTATTTGGCAGCATTAGCAACGGCAGATTTCACGTTTTTGGTAACGTTATTGCTAGTCTGGTTAAACAGCACAATTGGGTGGAGAGTTTTTAATAAGGAGGGATGGTGTGAGGTTATAGTTTACATAAGCTCAGTGTGTAGCTCTCTAAGTGTTTGGCTAATAGTGGCTTTCACGGTGGAAAGGTTTATTGCCGTTCAGTACCCTTTACACAGGCCACACATGTGCACGATTGCGAGGGCGAAGGCAATTGTTCTCTTCTTACTGTTGTTGGCGTTGGCGAGTCACTCGTATACATTTATCACAGCGGGGGTAGTTAAACTACAAGATGGGTCTGAGGTCTGTGAAATGAAGATGGAGTACTTGGAGACAATGAGAATCGTGAGCATCATTGATAGCATTGCGAGTTTGATAGCACCGCTAGTGATGATTGTTGTAATGAACACAATGATCACGAGGAATTTATTCAGATTCAGTAGGAAATTCCAATACAATTCTGGGACTAGCTGCAATCAATATCTTTCCTCAGAAATTAATCTGCAACAGATCCCGGTGAGTCTGATTCCAATGTATTCTCATTAATTAAATCACTGCAGAGAAAACTATCTGGTAACGTTTTATCAACTTTTGTGCTCATTGAATGATCACTTTGATATCTGGAAGCAAATATATGATTTGCTGGCGGTAAAATTATGATCAGCTGTGAAGTTGTATCAACTTTTGTGCTCATTGAATAAGTACTTTGTTTCCTGGAAGGAAATATGATTTGCTTCTTCTTGGAGGAAGCATTAATTAATTAATCAAATGTATTGATATTAGGTCATCTGATTCGGGTCAAGATACCAACTTTAAATGTGATAATTTGGAAAGTTATAGTCGAAAAATCCATTTTTAAAAATTACAAATAACCATAAGTTTTTAAATTTTTAATGAAATGTATTGGTCATATAGAACGATTGATTCGTCTTGACACAAAGGGTCCTTTTTCTACTTACATAAGCCTTGAATTTTTATTATTTGAGAACTTATAGTCGAAAAATCAATTTTACAAAAATTATAAAAGTATAGGTACAAAACTTGTGAAATTCATTTTTTTTTTGTTAAAGCCTTGTAAGAAATTGACCTAGGTATACATATAATATCTAAACGAAGTAAATTGCTCCATTTTTGGAATTATTTATTGAATTAAATATTTAAAATATGTAAAACACCCTAACTATCATTGCTTCAAAGTTATAATTGAATAAGTATATGCCAAATTTCATCTATTTATCTGCATCTCCACTTTTCACACACACACACACAATTGATTAGAATGTTGTATTAGACATTTATCAAGTGAGGAAAGTTTAATTAAACCATTTTAAAAATATTGGAAATGTAACGATTACAAAACTTCCTCTATCAGGAAGCAAAATGAAAAAAAGAACAAGCTGCTGTAGTGCATAGATGCTCTATATAATAAATGTTAAATTACATAAGAATTTTTTTTTCAAATATGCAATAGAATGAGGATAGATAAATTGAATTCTTTTTGCCGATATTGTAACTGCATGAAACCATAATTGTAGCAGTGAGTGGGCGGATCATTGAAAATAAATCTCAGATTACCTTTCTATCGTTATATAAACGTATAAATATTTCAAACAGTTCACAGATATCTGATAAAACCATTTTTCCAATACTATCATGAAAATGGTGTGTTTTCGTGCTTATGAACTGTAAAATGGCGTGTTTTGAACAAAGTGATAGAACTTTTCTATCTCTTCCAAGTATCCATTTTTCATCCCGAAAACGCTATCTGTTTCTATCCACCATTGTATCCCCGTTTCCGGTGATATCCTCCGTCTATCCCTCTGTCCGGTAATATCTATAGCTCTTCCTATCCCTCAGTTTATCCCTAATATTTCTGGTAATATCTATCTGTTTCTATACCTCAGTCTACTTCTAGACAAAGAAATTTTATTCCTTTTTATCCCTAATTCTATCTTCCTTGCTAGAAATTTGCATCTCTTTATCCCTCATTAACTCGTTAACTTACACTATAAAAACAGTTTATTGACGGTCAAATGATTCCTTTTACCGTGGAAATATTTTCTATTCAAACTTGGTATGAGAGGAAATCCTTTAACAGCTAAAGGATTTTCCTTTCAAATGCTATCCTTTTACTGCAAAGGATTCCCTTTGATGGGCAAATGAAATCCGTTGTCTTAAAAAGGAAATATAATTTCGAGGATAAAAGAAAACAAATTGTGTGATATAGCCTCCAACTTTTACAGATGTCAATATTAAATCCTTCATTATCAATATACTCGTATAATATTTCAGGCGTATTTGTGAATTAGTTAAAAGCGTTATAAACACCTTGTTAGTGCTAGTGCCGTCGTCGCATTACTTGCCTTTCTATGTTCTTCTCTACATTCAATGCCCATGCTTTCTTAATACATGTGCCTTTCTATGTTTCTTTTCTATATTCAATGCTCTAAACTCGAAGTTCTCGTAAAAAAAAAAGTTCTTTAACATTTAATCCGCTCTTCTCTACCTCATAGATATGTATTTTATTTATTCATTTAAGAATAAATTGTCAGAATATATATGGCTAAGATTACGTCTCCAACATGCTCTCAATTAATTAAAAATTTTAAAATTAATTTTAAAATTAATTTTTTCCTGTACATTTTTAACTACTTTTTTCAAACGAGATATTTAAACCGAAAGATAAAAAAGGATGAATTTGAAAAGAAAATAATTAAACTGAAACAGAGAAGAAGGCATTCAAAGAGATATGTTGAGAAATAGGTTGGGACAGAAGTCAGCGTACTTGAAACAATTAAGATTAAAAGTCGATTGATAAGGAGATAGAAAGAGATGGATGCAGGGCAGTGCGCAAGGGGGAGGTGGGGTTTAAATCCCCCCATAGACAAATTAAAATAAAAAACCAGATCTTATTTTACGTTAAAGACGATCGTTTGAAGGAAATTTTTTTATTGTAACATATGAATCAATCAAAAAAATATTTCAACCCACCCAACATGATTTCCTGCGCACGGCCCTGAATACGGCTAACAAATAATTTACGTGACAATAATATACGGCTAACAAATGCTTAAACCCCCTTTACGCGATAATAACATACGGCAAACAAATTCCAACACCCCCTTTACGTGACAATTAAATACAGCTAAAAAATTTCTAACATCCCCTTTACGTGACAATAATATACGGCTAACAAATTCCAACAACCCCTTTACGTGACAATAACATACGGCTAACAAATTTAAAACAACCCCTCTACGTGACAATAATATTCGTCTAACAAATGTCAAACATCCCCTTTACGTGAGAATAATATACTGCTAACAAATTCCAACACCCCATTTAAGTAACAATAACATACGGCTAACAAATTCCAACACCACCTTTACGTGACAATAACATACGGCTAACAAATTTAAAACACCCCCTTTACGTGACAATAATATACGTCTAACAAATTCCAACACCCCATTTAAGTAACAATAACATACGGCTAACAAATTCCAACACCCCCTTTACGTGAAAATAACATACGCTTAACAAATTTCAACACGGTGTTGGAAATTTAAATTTGTTAGCCGTATATTATTGTTACGTAAAAGGGGTGTGGGAATTTGTTAGCCGTATATTATTGCCACGTAAAAGGGGGTGTCGGAATTTGTTAGCCGTATATTATTGTCACTTAAAGGGGGTGTTGGAATTTGTTAACCGTATATTATTATCACGTAAAGGGGGTGTTTTAAATTTTTTAGCCGTATATTATTGTCACGTAAAGGGGTTGTTGGATTTTGTTAGCCGTAGATTATTGTTACATAAAGGGGGTGTTTTAAATTTGTTAGCTGTGTATTATTGTCACGTAAAGGGGGTGTTGTAATTTGTTAGCCGTATGTTATTGGCACGTAAAGGGGGTGTTGGAATTTGTAAGCCGTATATTATTGTCACGAAAAGGGGGGTTGGAATTTGTTAGCCGTATATTATTGTCATGTAAGGGGCGTGTAGAAATTGTTTAGCCGTGTATTATTGTCACGTAGAGGGGGTGTTGGAATTTGTTAGCCGTATGTTATTGTCACGTAAAGGGGGTGTTGTAATTTGTTAGCCGTATGGTATTGTCACGTAAAGGGGGTGTTGGAATTTGTGAGCCGTATGTTATTGTCACGTAAAGGGGTTGTTGGAATTTGTGAGCCGTATATTATTGTCACGAAAAGAGGGTATTGGAATTTGTTAGCCGTATATTATTATCACGTAAAGGGGGTGTTTTAAATTTGTTAGCCGTATATTATTGTCACGTAAAGGGGGAGTTTTAAATTTGTTAGCTGTGTATTATTGTCACGTAAAGGGGGTGTTGGAATTTGTTAGCGGTATATTATTATCACGTAAAGGGGGTGTTTTAAATTTGTTAAACGTATGTTCTTGTTACGTAAAGGGGTTGTTGGATATTTTTAGCCGTATATTATTGTCACGTAAAGGGGGAGTTTTAAATTTGTTAGCTGTGTATTATTGTCACGTAAAGGGGG
>CAJFCO010000443.1:90603-111345 GCA_904066015.1 Synergus gifuensis
TGTGTGTGTGTGTGTGTGTGTGTGTGTGTGTGTGCGGATGTATGTCACGATCCTGCAATATCTTGAAAAGGCGTAGAGATAAATTGATGAAATTTTCTATAGTTATTCCAGTATACACCTGGTTGAATTTCTTACAAGTGTTTAACAAAATATTTAATTTTACAAGTTTTATGTACTTTTATAATTTTCGTAAAATTCATTTTTTCATTATAACTTCTCAAATATTCAAAATTAAAAGCTGATGTAAGGAAAATAAAGATTTCTTGTGTCGAGACGAATCGATTGACCTATATGAATAATGCATTTCATTAAAAAATAATGATGTTATGGTTAATTGAATTTTCAAAAATTAATTTTTCGACTATAACTTTCCAAATAATCAAAATATTGACTTGACGTAAGGAAAATAAATGTTCCTTGCATCGAGACGAATCGATTGGTCTATAATATTATTTCATTTCATTGAAAAATAACAAAGTTATGGTTCTATTTAATTTTAAGAAATTAGTTTTTCAACTATAACTTCTATAATATTCAAAATTCGAAGCTCACGTAAGAAAAATAAAGGTTCCTTGCATCGAGACGAATCGATTGACCTATAAGATTAATCCATTTCATTGAAAAATAAGAAAGTTGTGCTTTATTGTAATTTTCGTAAATGAATGTTTTGAATATAACTTCTCAAATAATAAAAATTTAATGCTGATGTAAAGAATACTTAATGTTTCCTCTATGAGGAAGCAAATAATATTTGCTTACAGTAAGCAAAGTGCTCATTGAATGAGCACAAAAGTTGATACAACTTCACAACTAGTTTTAAATTTATCTACTATATATTTTGTCATACTTTTTTCTATTGTCATATACTACTTAATAATTCAGTGACAGGCTACCTCCTGCTGTGAGGGTTTAGTCCTTGCCTGACCTTACTTGATATTGCCCCGTAAGGTTCTTTTTACTGCACTTCAATTTTTTTACAGCATTTTTTTCGCATGTACCCTTTATTCCTGAAAATATTCTTGCGCTGACTGGCTGTTAAAAATTTCTTTTTCACTTAAAAACTCCTCCCTTGGAGGCGTGCTTATCATACTTCTGTCTCTCTCGCACACTCAGCTCGGAGTTCCCACGGGTGTACACAGCCCTCTTAAGGGGTAACATCTATGTACAACGCTGTTTTTGAAGGTCATTTTTGAGATTTTTTTCTAAAGAGAGATAATATTTCACGCAAAATCTAAGAAGACAAGTTTATTATAAATATTATAGAGTACATAAATTCATTTTTTTGAAGTGTTCAAAAATAAAATGGCGCCTGTAGAAGATCAAGAGTACAGCAACTTTTTTACAGAGGCCTCCACAGCCACAAACTTTTTGTCGCCAATATTTCTCTGAAACAAGAAAATCAAATTTTTTGAAATTTCTACATAGATGTTATTCCTTTCGAACCGTTACAGCTGGAACTGTAAACTTTTTTAAAATTTTTTCTGCATCAAAAAACGAAGAGAATGAGACCTGAGAGACTAAAAAATAAAATTTATTCACTTAAATATAAGGATTTTTGTAAATTCATTTTATTTCGTGTTTTTTTTTGGTTTTTTAAAAATATCTCAAAAACTATATGAGATATCGAAAAAACGAACACACCAATGGATTCTGCGTTAAAAACGCATCGAAAGCATGTATCGCTTTTCGTGAAAAAAATGTTTTCACCCTTTTATCACACAATTTGTGATTTTTCGAAAAAATTTTTAACTCAAGAAA
This sequence comes from Synergus gifuensis, assembly GCA_904066015.1. Lineage (NCBI taxonomy): Eukaryota > Metazoa > Arthropoda > Insecta > Hymenoptera > Cynipidae > Synergus > Synergus gifuensis. The sequence goes on from CAJFCO010000443.1 coordinate 92,362, forward strand.
ACTCAAAAATTTGAGATCAACGAAAAAAACGGAGGTCAGATTTGGATTCAGCACAGAAAACTACCATGGAAATGATATATCTCGTCCCAACCCGACATAGGTCATATTTTGTTGTCCAGTGTAATCGTACGTCGTTTATCATCCCTACCTATAAATATGCATTATTGTTTGCTAATCAATAACATTTGGGAAACAATGCCGGTCCTTCCTTTTGCAAAGTTAATAAATTATATGTTAATCAATTAAGATAAAACGATAATTCCAAACCCATTCCCAAGTTATAACATAACACAGAGAGGGGTCGAGATAAGGGAGAATCAATTATTTGTCAATGAGACTGAGAATGCCGTCCTATGGCAGCAGAAAACGCCAAGCAGTAAACAGAAAATCATAAGAGTGAAAGAGAGAGTGACTGTATTTGTCTCTTTCACTGTTACGATTTTCTGCTTTCTGTTTTGCGTTTTCTGCTGCCATGGAACAGCACCATGAGTCGTATTTAAGTATGGAAAATGACAATTGAATTTATTAATATTCTATACTGGGATTTCACTCATCACATCTCAAATCAATAACTGCAATAGATTCACAACCTCTAATTCCAACATAATAGCTTCATATGTCAGAGTTTGATGATTGTTAATTCGAATCTAAATTAAAGATACCAATGGAAACAATTAATAACGACCAATTAATTATGATCTTTGATACACCGAGAAAAATAGTTTCTTCGTTTAAGAAGAAAATTCCTTTTATGATGGAATTCTCTCAAAAGTGAGTATATTCCTCTATGAATTAGATTATTTTCCTCTACTTTTAAGAGGATTCCTCTTTATTTGAGAGGAAAACTTTCTAGAAGAGAATAATCCTCTAAAATTAAGAGGAAAACTATATACCATATTGTAGAGAAAAACTTGCATTAGAATAAGAGGAATCCTCTTAAACGAAGAAAATATTTTTAAAATATTTTGATGTATAGCCATAAATTACGTATTACGCAATAGACTTCGCTATTTTGAAGACAATTCCATTGAGGAGAAATTTGAGTATTAAAATTATTTTGAGTATTAATTATTGATATATGTCACTTTAGAAACAACAAATCAATTGATAATTACGACTCCGATAGGAGTTCGAAAAGATGGTATTGTAGAAGACAGCAACGAACAATGGACATACTTTTGGTCAGAGTAACGTCGCTTCAAATCGAATCAATTTCAAAGGCCCAAATTAATAAGTAATATTAAGTCTCAGCTTTAAAATTCAAATAATAACCAGAATAATTGGAGTTCAATTCCCAATTCAACTTTATAATGCTTAAAAGAGTCTCAGAAACAAACTGCCATATTCAGCCATAACAGATCACAACATACAGACTACTAATAACAAATTTTTATTATCGAGGGAGAGTTGACTTCCAATTATTCCACACCAAACATTCACGGACCAAGGACGTTGACGTTCAACTTCACGCAACCAGTCTGGGTTTTGAACACTCCAATAATGCATGTTACCGTGGTTTGTGAAAGGCGCCTGATCTGAGAAAAGTACTCGAGAAAAGAAATTCGGGTTTTCTTGTATCTGTTGAACCGCCCACTGACAAAATGTCACTCGGTTCTCAAAATCATTGCCATGAAGTTCTTGATGCAGTGAAATGTGATAAGGATGATATTTGTTACATTTTAATATCTTCCAAACACTTGATAGAGACATTCCGAAATCGTGGCTTAGTTGAGGGTCATGAGTGACTGCAGCTAAAATCGCGATTTCACTATCAACTCCTGTAGCTGTTATTCGATGTTTCCTTTTTTTCGATTGTAAATTTCCGTCAGTGATGAATTGGTTCACAACCCGATAAAAGGAAGCGCGTGAAGGAATATTTTCTGGAAAGCGTTGAGTATAAAGCGTGCAGAGTGCATCATTGATATTCCTGCCACCTTTTCCATAAATGAAAATCATTTCAATCTTCTGTTATTGAGATAGACGTTCCATTGTAAAAGTAATGAAGTCAAGTAATGAGGGAATACAATGACACACAAACCAACTCGCACAAACCTGACCAACAACAATAAATCAAACAAAAGCAAATAATTATGACCAACTGAAATGAGCACAACCAACGCACCCAAATCAAATGAACACAATCAACCCTAGCTCCTAACGAATAAACGTTTTTATCTAAAATCGACTATCGCCAACCAACTGCGCTTGGAAAAGGTTTTTGTTTATCGTGCGTCTGTCCATGCATAATGTTTATTCGTTAGGAGGGGGGGGGGCTCACAATAAAAAAGCACCCCGATGGTGAAAGGCGAGGGGACTCACCGAAATCAAGCACCCCGATAGTGAGAGGCGAAGGAACTCACCGAAATCAAGCACCCTGAGTATTGATAGACTTGACAACGAACCGTCCAACTTCAGAAGTAGACCGACTCGTTCTGCAGGTGTGAAAGATAGGATGTGGGGAGATCTAGTTAAAGATTGGTCTCCTCAGATAAAAGATCTTAAAGAAAGTTGGCGACAATCTACAGTTCATAAGTACAAGGCTCCTTTTACGTAGATGGATCGAGTGGTATGAATAAAAACAAATCGATCCTGGAAACCTTCATGGAAAGGATCTAGCAAGGTTTCTGACTAACCTTTTCATCAATCTAGGATTTTCTTACAGCACCATCCTTGACCATAAGTCAGCTATCGCCACATATTCTGCTTGGGTAGATCTTCATTTAAATCTTCAGATTTTTTAGTACACCAGGTACTTAAGGTAATTTCGATAGCTAAATCTAAAGAGCCTACTCGTTTGATTTGGGACGCTCGAATTCTTTTGAATTGGCTGACCACTCGTTTAGCTAATTTGTCCTTTTTCGAGGGATCTCAGAGAACAACTTCCTTGCTTCTGTTTACATCAGGGCGTCTGGTGCATTTGGATCCAAGACTAATAGAGACAGCTTTAGACAATCAGGGTGGAAACTATCCAGACACCCTAATATATGGTTATGTCCTATTACTTGGATCGGAGTCTTACTGAAGAAGTTTGAAGAGAGAAGATCAGGAAATAAGCTGGATGATCTCTTTATCACGGTAACGGGTCCTGTCAAGGCAACTTCTAAGATCGGAGATTGATGGATGACAGTGATCGGAGGTTGGATTCGTTCAGTCTTGAGGGATGCGGGTCTGAACTCCCACCCCCCTAGAAGTATTTGCTTTGCAGTCGCTTCTCGAGTATAGATGGACAATCTACTAGTGCAGGAGATATTGGACAGAGGAAATTGAAAGTGCGCAGAGATTTTCAGACGTCATTATACTGTAGACAGGTTGTCAGTAAAGATCTGAACAGTTATAGCTTGCTTTTCACCAATTTTGTGCCAGTTTAAATAAGTTTGAATTTTGTTTTTTTGGATTAATAGATCCTTCAGTTAATTAAGAGATCGTTTTCTTTTCATACTTTATTTCAGTTTCTACACAGAAAAAATTATTTTCTTAGATTTTAAAACAGTATTTACTGATTTTCGGACACAGTGAAGTTAGAGAAAAGTATTATAATATTTCAGTGAATTTTATGAGATATTAGAAAAGAGTTTATTAAATATAAAGTTTATTAAAATACTAGAAAAGAGTTTATTAATCAATAATTTGGTTTTACTTTCTGTAAAAGTGAGCATTAAAAATATTTAAAATGTGGGACACCATCTTACGAGTTAAGGTAATGGTCTTTACGGTTTAGGTTTATTGATTTGCGTCCGACAGTTTGTCCGTTCGATTCCCCCCAGCGTTACGTACGAAATTTTATTTCTTATATATGCATTAAAATTTACAAATATCAATTAGTTATAAGTATATATCCTTAATAGATAAATAATTTTCTTAAATAATAATTGTTTTTAAGATAAATTATTTTTATGTTTTAACCTATATAAAATTTTGATATGCCAATCAAATTTTTTTGTTGGATCAACCACAAAGGTTTTAAACAACAATTTGGTTGGGTCAAAAAATGATTTTGTTTCTTTTATAGAAACAAAAAAACTTATGTTCGGTCAACCAAACATTTTTCTCAGTGTGCACCAGACAATCGGCCCAACTTTGGCCCTAGGTTGATCAAATGCTTTTATATACGGTTGGTCCCTTATTGAAAAACAAAGTTTTGTTTCTGGCCATAACGATATCGTTAAACACATTCATCCAATCTTGAGTTCCCGCATATTAGGCCATCGGTTAGCAAAAGCTTCGGCTCAGCTTTCACTAAAGGCCGATCTTCGTCTAACTTTGGGCTGACAGGAAATTCACACATGGAGAGCAAAAAGGTATCTAATTTGATGAGTAAAATAAAAAGATTGAATTTCCAGGTTAGAACTAGAACCCGATATTCTTAAAGTATTTCTTAGAAAGTAATATTTTCTTCGAAAACTTTGACCTTCCGACAAATAGTTTTTACACGTAAAAAAACAAACCATGTATTTGTTTTAACTGTAGTGGATAGAGGATGACGTCCACCACTTATTATCTACACCCCAGGAGTTTATTAGCTTTCTGGCAGCTTCCTTGTCATCCATCATTTCTATTTGAACGTTAAAAATTTTAAAAAAGATATACGCCCACCATTACCAATACATATTGGTATTACATACATAATAAAACGCCTGCTGAGTTGTGTCTACGTTGGAAAAAAATGTAGCTGAAGGTTAAGAAATGAATGAAACTTTGAGTGAAAAATAGTGGAGTTACTACGTTCTGAAGGAAAAATAGAACGATTTATCATTTTTCAAGATATAAGAAATACGAAGGGGAGAATTGAATATTTCCATAGTTTAATATGTCAGACGCCAGACAAAGTAGATTTTAAAAGTCTCGGAATTCATATTTCAAACATCTTTAAACTATATTATCTAATCAATCATTTAATTTCCAAAAATAACTGTTGTGGCTCATAGCAGAAATCTCGGAAGAAATAGTCGATAATGCAAGGCACTGTATCATTGTTTTTATTTATCCGAATTGTCAAGATATAATCTCTATTTGTCCTAAACGTTGTTTACTATACTTTTTACTATATCGAATTGTTATTTGACATAATTTCCACATTTCAGAACTTCCATTCGGCATAATATTAATTTTCTCTAATTTTCATTTGACATACTACAGATCCGCCATTATTGTTAATTATGCCGGATTGATATGCACTTTTCGTCTGAAATGTGAGAAACAATGAGCAATGAAAACAGACTTATATATTGCTATATATACTTATATATATAGCATAATAATGCTATATTATTATGCAATATTATGGATTATGCCTTAGGTCTCGTCTGGATGATATTTATAATGTAGTCGCGCTTCCGCGTACGTTCCCAACAGTAATTTAGAGATTTAAACAAATCAAAATCTCGCGCGCTCCGCTGCCTATAGCGCCACTCGCGCGCCCAAATGTCCATTGTGTTTTCTGTTGCGTCTCAACGCACACGTACTCCCTAAAAAAAAGTGATTATTTATGTATATTTACGCAAAAATGAAGCATAAACGAATCCATTCGAGATTGCGGAGTCATCGTCGACGCGATCGCCGCTCACGCGAGCGGTCAAGAAGTCCACGGGAAAATTTCAGGGATTATCACCCCTGCTTAAAATTTCAGATAAAATCCGGATTCTGAAATTTATTCCAAATAGTCCGTTTTATTGTCAGGTTTATGTCACCCGGATTCTATCCGGTCATGTTCAAAAATTGTCTGGATGAGGTAGCAATTAATTGATACTTCATCCGGACAATTTTCAAACACGAAAGGATAAAATTCGGATGACAAAAACCGGATAACGTCCCGGACAATTCCGGATGAATTACGGAATCCGGAATTTGTCCGAAATCATAGTAAATCCGTATATTGTCCGGTAGAATCCGAAAGTTCTACGGTCTGACTAAAATTCCAGACAGATTGCGGATTCCGAAAATAATCCGAAATAGTCCATTTCATTGTCAGGTTTATGTCACCCGATATCGGATACAATCCGGACGAAAACGGACGAATTTCGGATTCTACTTTACAAAAAATAATTTCAGATTCACGGCCTCGAGATCGTTCGCACCGCCGCAGCTAGGTCTTCCTGACCCTTTCAAACGTACGATGCATCCATTCTGGAAAAAATCGTCGAGCGGCTTGAGAGCCAAGAAAAGGCTATTTCTCAACTTCGAGGCAGTGCGGAGTCAGGCGGCATCATGACGTCACTACAGACGATGGAGGTCGTTACAGCGAACATCAACAACTCATCGGGGTCCCTAACGCAGCTTCTAGACGGGAAACAGACGGTTCTCTTGAACCGGAGCTCTGTACCAGGTATGTTTCCTTGGTGATCCCCTTAATTTTCATTAAAGAAAAAGGGACATAGTGGGAACTTATCCGACTTATTCCCGAAGGAATGTTCTTGGTTGGTTTCAAACTTATTTACTTCTTGTAGGGGACATCAATGACAAAAGTGTGTCCTTCAGCGAGCACCTAACAGACGTTGCGCCTGCAGCGTTTCCTCGATCCTTTGTGGATGAAATTTTTGGTCCAAAGGACGCTGCGTCCTCGGACTCGGATTGGGATCAGGCGATGCTGGTGTATACCAGCGCCACTACCAAGTCCGGCTTGCCGGAGGAGACCCGCAAGGTATTGCTTGCTAAATACTAGGTCAAGGACGATACGGTCCAAGTCGGGCCTCCGAAACTGACCAAAGTAATACAGGCCTCGCAGAATTCCAACTCGTCAGTAAGGAAAAGAGACGACCTCCACGCTCAGCCTCCACGCTCAGACCCAAATTCAGGTAGCAGCCTGTTTAAATGCTTTAGGAAGCGGGATTTCAGATTTGGCAACCCAAGAAACAAATCTTCCAGAAGCAAGTAAACCTGCTCTTCATAAATTAGCGCAGAGCCTCCAGCGATATTCCTTTCATCAAACCGCTCCTGAACCTTTTAGGAAAATCAACCGCAGACCTGGCCCCGATTGACGACTGGCTTTTCAGTACAGTTTTTGAAGAGGAACTCAAAAATGCTCAAGCATGCGAAAAGGCTAGCCGATCTCTTTTGAAGTCGAACCCAGCTCCTACAAAATCAGCAACTCAACAACTAGCACGTTTGCAGCTGCCAAAACCGAAACAATCGGGAAACGAGAAAACCCCCGCTCGCACAGCAGTCCGCCAGACTCGCGAAGTGGGGGTCTACAAGAAATCATCAAGGAGATCGTCGTCACGCTGTCGTCATCACCGACGGAAATCTCAGTGAGTTTAGCAGGCCGACTAGCATATTTTGCTGCTTCATGGTCAGAGATTACTTCTGACGCCACTGTCCTAGCCGCAAACAAGGGTTACAAAATTCCTTTTTCGTCATCCCTACCTCCTAGGCCATTTCTTCAGGAACCAGTACCCTCCGTTAAAATGTCGTCTTACTGTGACGTAGAAATAAAACAGCTGCTTGACTTGGGAGCAATTAACGTAGCAGTGGCGTCGGGCGATCAATTTCTATTTACTTATTTCTTAATTGAGAAATCATCGGGGGGTATGCGATTTATCTTAAACTTGAGAAATCTCAATGAGTATATATCACCCCCGCATTTTAAATTGGAGGATTGGCGTACGGTGGTTCGTCTCCTTCTTCCAGATACTTTTCTGTCAACAACCGACCTGGAGGACGCTTATTTAACGGTACCAATTTGTGTCGATCATAGAAAATTTCTCAGATTCCAGTGACGAGGCATCACGTATGAGTTTGATGCCCTCCAATTCGAATTTGCCACCGCTCTATACATCTTCACGAAGATAATGCGCCCTGTGGTCGCTCACCTAAGGAGAAAGGGCTTTAAGTCGGTCTTATAGCTGGATGACTTTCTACTTCTTTCTCCTACTTACTCTGAATGCACCTAAAATATATCAGCGTATTTGGATTGTTTACAAAAATTGGGTTTTAGAGTTAACTTCAAAAAGTCACAATTATCGCCAACTTGTCCGATCAAATACCTTGGTTTTATCTTTGATTCGATACATCAATCAATATCCATCCTAGAGTCTCGCCGGGTTAAACTTCTTTCCTTGGTCACAAACTTCTCTGAAAAATCAGTTTGCTCTATTAAAGAGTTCGCAAGTTTTCTTGGATCTCTGGGTTCAATTTGTCCGGCTGTATAGTATTGCCTCCTTTATACAAAGTCTTTCGAGAGAGAAAAATTCCTGGCCCTCAGAAGAGCTCAAGACGACTATTCGGCTCAAATGTCCATCCCATCTTATCTCCAGGAAGACTTCCAGTGGTGGCTCAGAGTACTGGAAAACAAGGATCAAGAAAATTTCTTCCGAATTGGCGGTTTTTCATTGGAAATTTTCTCAGACGCATCTCTGTATGAGTGGGGTGTATCGTGCTCTGTAACAAGGCAGTTACTCAAGAGTGTGGGAGAAGGGAGGAAATTGTCGAGAGTGAGTCGAAGTAGCGTTCGAGTCAGTAAAAATTGACTCCGACCGCCTGGAATCGAACCCTTGGCCGCCGGCTTGAAGCCCGATACGCTACCAGTACGCCACGAAGTCTGGGTACTAAAACGGCTCTGGCTAGCCGTATTTCTAATCCCAGCGTGGAATCCTAAGGAGTGGAAGTGGAAAGGGAATTGTGTGTCGTGTTCGCATCACATCACACCTGGAAGTGGGGGCAGGGAGGCATCTCCGTTATGTCCCACGTAACAGCTCACACCATCACTCTCATGGCTGGTGGTCACATGAGGAGAAGCTGATGCACATTAATGCCTTGGAACTTAGAGCAGCTTTTCTCGGGCTTAAATGTTTTGCTGTAAACCTGAGAGATGTAAACATCCTTTTAAGAATAGACAACATGACAGCAATAACGTACATAAATCGCTATGGCTCTGTATAACACCCACTCTTGTCATCGCTGGCAAAAGAGATTTGGCAGTGGTGCGAGAAAAGGAATATATTTCTTTTAGCCTCATATATTCCCTCTGCCGAAAACTATGTTACCGACGAAGAGTCTCGCTGTACTCAGGTGGATACTGAGTGGTCCTTGGCAGCAAGTGCGTTCAATCGAATCATAAACGTCTTCGGACATCCTGAAATAGACCTCTTCACATCAGCTTTAAATGCAAAATGCGACATCTACCTCTCTTTGTTTCCGGATTCGGGATCTTGGGTTGTTGATGCTTTTACGGTGATATGGGATAATTTTTGTTTCTACGCCTTTCCTCCATTTATACTTTTACCTAGAGTTTTGCGAAAAATTACAGACGAAAAAGCCGAGGGGGTGATAGTTGTTCCTCGGTGGCTCTCGCAACCTTGGTTCCCGTGGTTTTTACGCATGCTCATCGGGGAACCTATATTTTTCTCACCTCATAAAAATCTGTCTGCACCCCTTAGAGATCAACACCCAACTTGGAGGACGCTTTCCCTGGCGGCAGGGCGCTTATCAGGAAGGCTTTTCAGACTCGCCAAGTCCCAGAGAGTGCAATAGAGACAATACTTGCCTCTCTTGCTCCTGCAACAATCAAACAGTACTCCAGGCCACTTCGCACTTGGTGGACGTTCTGCAGGGAACATAATTGTTCACCATTCTCTTCACTAGCTTCGAGTTCCTATCATCAGAGCTTGAATCAGCAGGATCTTCTTCGTCCTTGAACAAAGCTCGCTCGGCAGTTTCTTTAATCTCGTCCAATGCCATAGGCGATCACCCCCTGGTACGACGTTGTTACAAAGGTGCGACAGTGCTCAAACCTCAACGCCCACGTTACGAAGTCATCTGAGACCCAGATCCAGTAGTAAAGAAGTTAGCTGTCCTCTATCCGAATGACAAGCTAGCCTTAGACGTTCTCACTAAGAAACTAGCAATGTTACTTGCCTTGAGCTCAGGTCAACGCTGCCAGACATTAGCACTCATCGCCTTTTCTCAGATCTCTTTCGAGGATAACAGAACACTGATTCGGATACCAGATCAAATCAAGATATCAGGACCAGGTGGAACTCAGCCCATAATAGTTCTGCTACGTTTCAGGGATCGGGATCAAGTTTGTGTCATTAATGCCTTAGAAGTCTATTTGGCAATAACAAAGAGCATTCGTCCTCAAGGTTGTGACAAATTATTCATCGCTCTTAAAAAGCCCCACGTAGGAGTAGGATCACAGACTATAGGCCGCTGGCTCTATGAAACGCTGAAAGAAAGTGGAATCACAGCTTTTTTGGCACACAGTACACGGCACGCTTCAACGTCTTAGGCAGCTGCGAAGGGAGTCCCTGTGGATAACATAAGGAAGGCTGCGGGATGGTCCGGCCAATCGCAAGTATTTGCTCAGTTCTACAACCGCCCTATCGGTCACCCTGACCAGTTCGCCCTGTCGGTACTATCTTGAATCTTGTTTTATTTTTTACATTCTCAAAAAACTCTGTGCAACTTTATTCTGCAAGAAATACATGGGGTCTAAAGAAACTTTTGTTTCATCCTTTTTTTTGCTCTTGCATCCGAATTGCACTCTAAACATGTACATTATAAATATCATCCGGACGAGACTTAAGGCATAATTTATAAATTAAACGAACTTACGTAAGTGAAGTTCGATTATAATTATACCGATGTTCTCGTCCGGATGAGACTCCCCCCAGGATATCTAAGCCCACCCAGGAGATTTTTTGGGCAATTCGGCAGGCTCTAAAATATGAACATTTGGGCGCGCGAATGGCGCTGCAGGCAGCGGAGCGCGCGAGATTTCGATTTTTTCAAATCTCTAAATTACTGTTGGGAACGTACGCGGAAACGGGACTACATTATAAATATCGTCCGGACGAGACCATCGGCATAATTATAATCGAACTTCACTTAGGTAAGTTCGTTTAATATTATAAATGATGCTATATTATTATGCCATATTATTATGCTATATTATTAAATATTTAAAAATAAATATTTTTTAGTATTATTTTACTTATTGTACACTAATTTACAATGTTTAAATGACTTTTTTGATGTCTTTTTGTACAATTGCAATAACTAAATAAATTTGATTTTAAAAACGCACGCATTCTACTGACTTCCGATTCCGGTTCGTCTACCAATAAAAAAGATGACACACATTGACTCAACTCTCCTTTTAGGATCTCTGAACTCTACATACTTTTTTTTAAATTATAAATTCTATGCACCGATATTCGTGATACTCAAAAAGTTGAACAATTTATGGCGCGCGATTCAGTCGTTGCGCTTCACGCTTCGAAATATTTAGTCGTCGAATTTCGCGCTCCAGAGGCACTTGAAATACCCAAATGCCGCATTTCGGTATTTCAAGGCAGAGTGTCTCAAAACGTAAACATTTGAAAAAACGGGGCGAAGGTCATATTTTACACAAATTTAATACCTTCTCTAATGGGAATATAATAATATTTTATTTAAATCTTTTTTTTCAGAGTTCCAACAGTAACAACAATGGAGCAAATAGCATACCCTTGAATACAGGAATTGGGAGTCGACGCCAATCTTCTCAACAGTCATTCCAATCGTCGAAAATCGGTCATTCTCAGCATTCTCGACATAAACAACCTTCAGTTGTCGCGGCCCCTTCAACGCCACGCAGTACTTACCAAATTCAGGAAACAACTACAAGGTGTATACGTAAGTTTGTTTTTATAAAAACCCTTCTTATCGGCATTTTGTTTCAGCAATGCTGATACAAAATACCTGATTTTCCCTTTAGGATTCAATGTACACTGCTCTACCGATTGCAGTTTACTCAATTGTCGTCTTTCTAGAACTTGGGTTCGCACCCAAACTTAGATAAGGGGAGGTGAGGAGTCGAAAGGAAGGTGCCGCCAACTCGGCAGTACCGTAGCTGCAAAGTGTGCAGTACCCTAAGTCAGTTTTCACTGTGGTTCACTCGGTTCACTCATTCGCGGAAAGTAACCAATCAGACGCAACCCTTTAAAAGCAACCAATTAACCATTCGCGCCATGCGCGACGCATGAGCATCAATGCACATCATTGTGGAGCCCGCGAAGGAAACACTGGTACATACGACCCTGACTTCTTTACCTGCTAAACTCACTCACAAATGTTATTTCTAGTTATTCACAAAGCGTAAACAATTACAATATATATTGTATCCCGTATATATATTGGGATCTGAATTCTTGATGGCGCCACCAGCGGAATCATGTCAATATGGCCGTGATAGCGGGTAGATTTTGTAAAATACCATTGAGTTGGTAGTGAAAATGACAAAAAATAATTCAAAATAACATAAAATTAAATTAACGATTAAAAAAATTTGTGATTTTACAAATTCTACACCCTCTTGTAAAAATTTTGTTGACCGGGAACAAATTTTCCAAGCGGAACACGATTTTTCTTTTTTTTTTTGTATTATCTCGAAATGCTGAACAAATATTTATAAATATTAAATGTAAATATCAGAATAGAATTATTTTTGATTTAGTAGTAATTGTAATTTTTGAAAATAAAAAATTCGCACTGTTTCCTGTTTTTAAGCTGTGCAATAATCAACATAACCAAACACGCAACAAAACTCTTTACTTTTGGACTTCCGCGATGAAAATTCCATTTTAAAACATGACTATAACTTTCACATTTACTATATGCTTTATTTTATAACTCTGTAAAGTATGATTATACTTTCATTTATGTTAAATCTGTATATTTGTGCGATCGCCCTAAATATCAAAATCTATTTGTTTTTGAACGTTCCAAATTCTATCACCAGATGGCGTATCGCAGTGCAGCGAATCCGAATATTTACGCATCTCAAGAGATGCCTTGTTTTATAATTGTTTAATATGAGCATTAATTTAAAAAATTGTTCAATATTTTTGTGAAAAAAGTTAAACTTTGTATATTTAATTATATAATTGAAATTTTTAATTATAATGCTACCTTTTAATAGTTCTTAATTTTGGATGTATTAAATTAAAGTCCATTCTTTTATTATTTTTTACAGCTTTCAGGTCATCATCCCAAAACCCTGTATCGACGAGGAACCAACAATCTATAACGAAAATGCTATTGCTGATTAGCACGGTTTTCATTCTCTTGAACTTGCCAAGGTAATTTGATGTTGTAACTATATTGAAATATAGCTGAAATTTGCTGAAACTATAAAGCAAAGCTAATTGAACATTCCAAGCTTGTACCAAGGTTGTGGCAAAGTTTTGCTTAACGGGGTAGCCTCCTTCCGAACTTTCAAAAAATCGAATTTTTTTTTCTTTTTTTAGTCACTATAGACCCTTAAAAATGATGTACAAATCTCCTTGTGCCGGATTTAGGATTTGATCGAACCGGGGCAAAAACTTGACATTCGCGCTCTTTTCCTTCAGAATTTGAGATTATGTAATGACTTCAAAAAACTGACTTTTTTAGACATATGAATTTTGCGCCCCTTGAAATTACCGCCCAGGGCAGGCGCCCCGGATTGCCCCCCCCCCCCCCGGATCCGGAGCTGCTTTTACCTCAAAACATTTCGGAAGTATCCGAAAAATAAATTATACCGCAAGGCCTCCTGCGCTCGAAACGCACAATTAGTACATTAAGTTGGCCGTCTTATCAAAACCCTCTAATTTTTTCAATATTCACATGTCAAAATGAGCTCTACGAAGACGAAGAAGGAATATTATATGGAGCAGGCATCGTCGATTAAGGGTAAGATGATTGTTCATTATATTATTTGAGCATAAGATGTGATTTCTGTACTGCAAACTTTAAACGCGTTTTTCTCCAAACGCGATTTTTTGGGATGGTAACCATGATTCCAGCCGATCTATTTAACCGATTTCATTCTTTTTTTTTAAATGTTCAAAAAACTAATGGCTATGGTGTGAACCACGGTCAAAATTTTCAATTAATATTTAATAACAATTTGACACAGTTAAGGCTGTTGGAGCAACGGAAAAAACTGTCATTTTTTTACTGTAGATTTTAAGACCGCAAAAAATAAATGGTTTTAAGTACCGCTTGGCAGGGAAGAATTTCTCGATGTGAAAAATGGGGCTTAGTATCTGTTTTTCGAAAAAACTAATTTATTTGGCTAAAATAAAAAAGTTTCGGCTAACCTAACCTAAAACCTAACCCTAGCCGAAACTTTTCCATTTTAGCTAAACAAATTATTTTTTCAAAAAACAGATAAAAAACATTTTAAAAAACTTAAAAAACATAAAAAAAAAACATAAACATAAAAAACATTCCGGCCAAACTGCCGGGCTGTTCCTGGAACATTCGGAACCATGCCCGAATGTTCTGGTACGGTCCCGAATGTTCCAGGATCATTCCGTGCTATTAGGGGGTGTATTTTTTGCGGCCTTAAAATCTAAAGTAAAAAATAACATTTTTTCCGTTGCTCCAACAGCCTTAATGTTGAAAAAACCGGAAAAAAGGACGAAAAATCACAAAAACTCCCACCATTTATTTCTTTATCAATATTTTTTAATGATTGTGGTTCACGCCATAGCCATTTACGTACTCTTTAAGAATCAAATCGGGTTTTTTGTTTCAGATGATCCAGAATGGAGAAATCATGGTCACCGCTGTTTTTTTTCAGTCGCGCATATTTTGGCCAGATGTTGATAAAAAGTAATGAAAATTTGTGTTTTGACAGTCAAAAATATGTGCAATAATATGTGAAAATATTGATAATTTCAAATAAAAATTTATGCAAATAAAAATTGTTAAAAAAAAGGTGTTTGAAAGCAGGCTACCCCCTTAACAGGTCTGCAAAATATGAGGTTGTGATTGTATGGAAATACTGATTAGTCATATCCGAAGTAGTTTTTGGCGTAGAAACCGAATCCGCGATCTCAGAATTTTATTCCATCACGTCAGGTTTTTGAGTAATCCTAACCTAAAAGTGCGAAAAACAAGGTTTTTCGTTATATTTGAGCACCAATAACTTAGCGAATTTTTATTATTTTTCAAATCTGATAAAACCATCAAAAAGGGCTACTTTTCAGCTTTTCATTTCACTATTTAAAAGTATGATTTGAATTTTTCTAACCGGAGATATTATCGCCGATTGAAAAAAAAATTGCAGGTTTCGCGATGACCGACATATGGCTGGAAAAAACGATAGGACGTCCAATTTGTTTTTTCATTTTTATTTCTAATGAACGAGGCATTATATGGACGAGCAATCATTTTCGGCAAGTGGGAATCTGCTATTCCAAACTCAAGTAGGCTGAAACCCCATGAACTCAAACGCAATAACATCAAACCCACGATACGTGGGGCTCTGTTTTCATAACCCGAAAACCCTGTAGCTCTTTAAACATCCTTAGGATGCCCATGTCACTCCAATTGATGTCCTAGAGACGTCTCACGTCCAAAAGACGTCTTTAAGTCATGAGTCGTCTTTTGGATATCAATTGGACTGACATAGGCGTCCTAAGGATGTCTTTAGGACGTCTTCAGAATGTCAATGCGTTTTCTCTTATGGTAATTACTTATGTCCTTAAAATGTTTCTGCAGTGGAAGTTTGCTGCAAAAATGTTGTAATCTTACTGAAAAGTTGCTGCAATATTACTGCAATGATATTCCATTGTTGGTACGAATTTGTTATAAAGTTGCTACAACGCTGTTGCAAGGTTACTTCAATGATAGTGTAAAGTTGTTTTAAGGTTGCTGCAATGTAATTAATTGCAAGTTTACTGCAAAATTGATGCAAGGTTGCAATGTTATTGCAAGGCTGTTGGGCGGAAAAAATAAGTGCTCGAAAGTTTATTTGACTGTCGTAGACTTTAGGACAGGCCACAATTATATAGTGCGGAGCTGAGTCATTCTGGTTGACTTTAACTTACTTTCAGAACTATATACTGAAAGTAAAATGCATAGTTGACCTAATTTCAGTCATAAAATGATCCTTGTTAATATTATCTAACAAACCCCCTTTTCGATTTCAGTTACGTCATCCGACTATGCGTTTTCTTCTTCACTTTGGCCAGAAAGAACACACCTGGTTTACTCTGGTGCCTACAGCAGTTCTTCATGCTCCTGTATTACACCAACTTCAGTATTAACTTCTTACTCTATGCAATGTGCGGCATTACGTTTCGACGATGTTTAGATCAACTCTTACGTAAAGTACTTAAGAGTATTACGAAATACAATTGCAATCTACAGCGTTACATTTAGCTAACGTATCGATATTTAACACTTTGTCGAAGTCACAACGAGATTACACTCACAGCTACAAACATAGAACCGGAAAATTTGTAACATAATAATAATAATAATAATAATAATATATTTAATTAAAGCTCAGATGATCGATTCGAGAATAAGCACAAAAAATATCAACTTTATAACTATAATACACAATATATGTATTTTCTTTTTATTATATCCGATTAATATTATATTAAATACAGTAAATAAAAATATATCTATATATTTTTATTTACTGATTATATAGGGTAGACCATATGTTAGTCAGTTTTTAAGGCTGTTGGAGCGACGGAAAAAATGTTATTTTTTACTTTAGATTTTAAGGTCGCAAAAAATACACAGATTTAAGTGCCGTTTGGCAGGGAAATGTTTTTCGATGTGAAAAATGGGGGTTAGTATCTGTTTTTTGAAAAAAAAAAAAAATTTGGCTAAAATGAAGAAGTTTCGACTAGGGATATGTTTTAGGTTAGGTTAGTCGAAACTTTATCATTTTAGCCAAATAAATTAGTTTTTTCGAAAAACAGATACTAACCCCTATTTTTCACATCGAGAAACACTTCCCTGCCAAACGGCACTTAAATCCGTTTATTTTTTGTGGCCTTAAAATCTAAAGTAAAAAAATTACATTTTGTCCGTTGCTCCAACAGCCTTACAAAAAAGTACACCTATCGCGGTGTGAAACTGAAACACTTTAGTAAATATGAAAGATTTTTGCATGTTAGACATTTTTGCTATTTTAACAGATAAAATCTGTTAATGTTACGCATAAAATCTGTTAATTTTACAACTCTATCTGTAAAATTTACAGCTAACATAGCAGAAAGAATCTGTTATATTTACAGATAAAAATCTGTGTGCACATGCGCATACATGTTTTATGAAACTTTAGAATGCTTCAGGAACTTTAGTCTATACAAAAGTTTCATTTTCAAGAAATTTTGAATGTTGCAATCAAACGTTTCATCAACTTACATCCCTAATTCTCTCATCTCATTGTATGCTAAAAAGATGATAGGAGTCGAACTCGAAGAATATCGAAAACTATAAAGTTTTTTCCTTATTGGTCAATATAGCTGACGCGGGAAATTTTAAATCTGTATTATACAAAATCGTGTACATTAAACGCACGTGCGTTTAAACTTTACCCCATGTAAACAATAATATTCTTTCTCGAAAAAGTCCAGTGGGCTTACAGGGAATTTTTAAAACTCTTTGATCCAAAATCTACCGTCAAAATTTGAATTCTTAATTTTATTTGATAAATATTATAACTATCCCCATAAAGCAATTCTCATCGCACGCTTCATGTTCCGTTTTATATGTCCTTAACAGTATTTTTCACGATTAAACCGAAAACTATTATACTTATCCTATCAAAAAATTATCAATGGAGAATTTTTAATTCTCTTTAAGGCTAACCAATTCTATTTATTAACATTTAATTTAATGAATTAATATTATTCAAATCATGTCATTACACTGCAACAATTCGTTTCAAAAAATCAGAAAGCAAGATTCGAGTGAATTCAAAAATATCAACTTGTGACAATTAGCCCCAATTAGTGTTTTTTTACTTGGATAAATTTTTTAATTCTGCAGTTATTTTTTTCAAATAATAGCGCACAGAGCGAACAAACGTAATTTTTAGGTGAGAATTTGGATCTAAGATTCTTAAGTCGATAAAAAAAATTTCGAAAACATTTGTACTTGCGTATAGTCATGCGACTCTTAAAATATGTAAATAAAACTTTTTATTGTCGTAAATTCGTGTATATACTTAAGATTCATTGTATTAATAATAAATAGTTTGTTAAATATTAAATGTTAAACAGTTGATGTTTGTTTAATATCAATATTTAATGTTTTAATGTTTACATGGCTTAGTGTTACATCTAATAATACTAAAACTTATATAAAATAGTACAATTTATTATTTTCGTTCAGAATATATTTTATATTCCGTCTACATTATTTTTAAAATATAATGAAATTTGATTTGAAATTCAACAAAATCGGATTTCAATTACAAAAATGTAATCTTGGCAACGTGGCAAACGTCTTCGATTTAGAAGAAAGCAGACTCATTGGCAATTTTTCGAATTGAATTGAAATTGAAATAAAATTTAATGATTAAACGAACTTACCTTAAGTATGGTAAAGTTCTATCATAATTGTATGAAGCGCCTATTCATCAAAATGTAGTTGTTTAAAGTACGTTACGGCAGAGTAAAACATATTAATTAATCTTTTGCTTCCTCATAGAGGAAGCTTTGTAGTCATTAAATTTTCCAATATTTTTAACCCTTTCAGTCATATATTTTTCTTTACATTCAATAATTCTTTAAATTCGTTTTCTGGGGGTTTTCATCATCGCTAAATCCGAATCTGATGTCAAAATTTGCAATTGATGAAAATCCAAGATGTTCAAGTGGGTCGCTGAACGACCCATACACAGTGTTGGTCAGTTACGCGTAACTTGAGGTTTTTGACGTATTATACGTAAAAAATGTAAAATACGTAAAAAACATGTCATAAACGTCATAAATGTAAAAAAAGATGGCGGACATCAGAAAAAAAAAACATAACCTCACTTTTCGAATATAGTGCGCTAATAGATAGCAACCAATCAGATGCTATGGCTCCATTTTGAAAACGCATATTACATTTTGTAAAAAACTCAGGATGTAATATACGTACGTAAATTACGTTAAAAACCTCATGTAATTTACCTAAGGTATATTACATGCACAACCCTGCCCATACAGTCGGGTGGCACCATCGACATAGAGATATGGACTGCTAGACGCTGTAGGAAAGCGCGTA
>CAJFCO010000443.1:134333-145855 GCA_904066015.1 Synergus gifuensis
GTTCGTACTTTGACGAAAATAGATTTCAATAGAACAATTTATGATTTCTGTGAAATCATAGCGAGGAAACCGGTTGTATGACTCAGAATATTTAAAAGTGTGGGGTGCACGTGTTTCCCTGGTTACATTTGATAATTTAGTATTTTCCTTTGTTGTCACCCTTCGTTTGAAGATCTGTATTAGAAGCGTGGATAGAGGCTGTACAAGGGTTTTCTCATAGGTGAGAATGCAGGTATTTGAAATTAAACGTAGTGAGCCAAATTTTATAGATTTCTTTAGAAATCTATTTTAGAACATACATATTCTTTTGTTATTCGAAGATGACCATTTTCTTTAGAAGAAAAGGATTCGGATGCGTAGATTTGGTTTTACGAGTTACATGAATAGTGTTTTCTATTTCGTAGAAAATTCGTAGAATGGAATAGACATAATTTAGCGGATAGGAAATTGTAAATTATGTGAGATGACAAAACGAGAGTTTTTGAAGGGGTGGCCTTTCCTATAGGTTGTCCTTTGTTTGAGATTACATTTGTTTTTAGAAAAAGATATAATAAACAAATAGTGATCTAAATGTTAATTGCCAGCTAAGTTATACGGATTACAATTGCTGGTCTTTTAAGAATTAGGTATAAAATAATAATGAGTAATTAGTATTACGTCGCGGGACGTGACAATACCCTTAAGGGATTACACAACCCTGGCGCGTGGGAAAATAGCTAAAAAAATGAGCATTTTGTTTGATGCAGTCATAAATTATTTAAAATAATTGTTATTATACATATGTACATAGTACTTTTATGTATAATTTGAATCAATGACAAATTTAAAAAAATTTTAAATGGCGGAGATATGAGCCAATGAGTAGGACCCATTTTTGAAAATCCTTATTGATGGTGTACCTAATTTCTCGATCAGGCATTGTTTGAAAAAAGAAAATTCTTTTGCTTATTTAGAAAGGTAATTGCTATAGTGTAACGTAGGGAAAAAATTTTTTTAATTTTTTGTAGAAATGACAACTGTTTAAAAAAAATTTCTAATTTTTATAGAAATTTTGAGTTTAAAATATTCATAACTTATGATCAAGCACCCAATCAAAAAAATCCTACGTCACACGATAGACAATAGTATAAAGAACATGTGTTTAAAATTTTAACAAAATCGGTTGAGTAGATCTTAAGATATCATGTACACCAGTTTGAAAAAAGTAGTTTCGAGAAAAACGCGAAAGAAAAAACAGTACGGCGCGAATGAGACCAAATCGCGAAAAACTAGCTAGAACTATAAAATATTCATAAAATGGGCCAAATTCTGTTATTCACTGGTTTTGGGGGATTACGAAACCGGTGTCAACTATTTCAAAAACAAAATGGCGGACGACTATGCTAAATAAATTTTGGATTATTTTCAAAATTCGTATAAAGGGGTTTTTGAAGTCGCTAATTACGAATCCGAAGTCAAAATTTAAAAAAATGGTGGATCCAACATGGTGGACGAATTGTTTTTAAAATTTGTTTATAAAATAACAAATTGTTTATTGTCTTTCATGAATTTAGTTAAAAAACGATTTTTATCTATAAATTATTCATATTTAGTGCGAATCAATCGATGAATCACTGTCAATCCTCTTGAATCCATTTTCACTCACTTATTTGTTTATAAAAAATTCAATAAATTTTTAATCAATTGCTAACTTTCCTGGATAGGTGCTTCATTTCCTCTAGGTATTTGGAATTGAATCCAAGTATTTTTCTAAACCCGGTACTCTTCAAAAGAAAAAATTCTTTTTTTCATTTTTGATATTAAATAAAAAAATTATTATATATAAAATATATATAAATAATAATAATAATAATATATATATATATAATAATATATATATTAATAATATATATATAATAATAATATATATAAATAATAAATATATAAAATTTTTTTTTCAAAATCTGGATCAAAATCAGAAATGGCTTCACAATATAAATTTGCCCGCGAAACCATTTATAGCCCCACTGTGGGTCCGAGGGGAACCTGAGTTTCAGTGCCGCGTTCACTTCTAATTGCTGTAACTTCGGAAATAGTTTGAATTTTGAAATGATTGAATGCTTAAAATATTCTTAAAAGTATAAACAATTTATCTAAACAAAAAAAATCGATTTTTTGAAAATCTCATAGTGGTGTAACCCCTTAATAAAATAATAAATACCCTTCTTCCGCTGGAAGTTAGGGCTTGCTAAAAATTCTATCGATAAACGAAGCGTTTGAAAGTAGCGTAACATTATTTTGATACTGCTTGGTAAAAACATTAATAACTTTTTTTTTATAATAAATGGGAAAAATTTAAAACAGCATATCATCTTCAAAACAGTTTGAAGCTTAACTCCTCCAATTTTCATTCAAAAATATTCAGAACTTTGTCTTTTAGAGCGAGTGGAAGTGAAAAACTGTATTAAATATTAATTTACATAAAATCGAGTCTTTTGATTTTGCCCTCAGTGGGGGAATACACACATATTCATTGATATGCTTACTACCTGTTACTACATTCGACATTTCTATTCACATTCTCATAATCCTCTGTACACGTAAAAACATAATTGAGAGCGGTTCATTAATATAAAAAACAACTCAATATATTATGAATAATAAAAGTGTCAAAACAAGGAATACTGATAGTTAAAACAAGTGAATGTTTGTATAAAAAAGAAATATCTTATATTGTTATGTTCAAAATAGTTTCATTTACACATAAGGGGCCATCCCGGGGGGAGTCGAGCTAGAATTCACGTGGTCACATGTTAAATACGATAAGTCTGCGAAAAATATACTGAAATGAGTCAAGATACACTCGAGATATATTCGAATTTATTATACATATTATGCTTGCACATCGTTCTACGCAAATAATAATTCCACGGTTGTCCACAGAGTGGAGAGGAGGGTCAAAAAGTTGTGAAAAATTGTCCACGTGGTTTATGGATGTCGCCTAATAGGGTTGTTTCACAATTTTAGATATAATAATTTTTGAATGCATAATTTTAATCTAAACTCAATGTAAATTAAAAATTTTTTTTCAGCTGAGTTGTTTAACAGAAAAAAATTATGAAAAATTGAAGGCGGGAAAACATCTATTCAAATTGGTGTCACGTGAATGTCACGTGACTTAGAGGTTCTCATAATTATTAATATGTCCTGTTGGAAGTAAAAAGATAGAAAGTCTGTCTATTTGAATCTTTTTCAATCTTCAGGATTGAAATAGAAAGAAAAAATGAATCCAAATATATCTTTATCCACACCAATCTATTTCAATCCTTTCCTGTCTCTCTTGAATTGTATTACCAAGTGTATCCTTTTCAATCACTACATAAGCAAATCATATTTGCTTACAGGAAGCAAAGTGCTCATTGAATGAGCACAAAAGTTGATACAACTTCACAGCTAGTTAAGGATTTTGAAGGATATTAAAGGGATTTTAAAGAATTTTACGAAACTTATGGAGATTTCTGAAATTAGTCAAGGGATTACAAGTTTCTATATTTCAAAAATTATAAATTTCTCAATTATTTTGTATACTGGCAAAAGGTGTGCAAAAACGAGAAATTAATCGCGTGCGGATCATAATTGCTAGTAAATTTATAATTTGTATTTATTGAAAACTAAGAAAATCACTGCTTCAGAAAGTCGCATCGCGTAGGTGAGCATGAGTGATAAACACAATAAACTTTTATCATCATAATTATTCAGAATAATATTAAAAGATTAAAGTAAAATTTTAAAGCAAATTAATTTATTTTATGGAACTAAAAAAGGATTAGTTTTAATGTAAGTTCATGTATATTACTCACTTGAGTACTAAGCTGTTCGGAGCTTAACTTGAAGGTGGTAGTTATTTTCCCGGCCAAGTTTTTCGCATCAGAGAAACCGTAAGAGAAGAGTGAGATTTCAGCGATTAACGTATAATCAGGTACCATCATCGCAACGGGTCGAAACAGTGCTTTTAAATTATCCGGCAATTCTGTACGTCCGGCGTAACCGGGATTCATGGTTATAAAAACAGAGCAGGCTGGTTGAAGTATTAATTCCACACCCTCGAAAATAAATCTGCATAAATGTAATTAAAGAACGATAAAAGGAGAGGATAAATTTAGCTAATAAATCAAGCTCAATTTGGAATTGTATTTTTAAAGAGAAATTAAGATGCTTAAAGGAATATTAAAGGAATAGGAAAATTAAAAGCAATACAGTAGAATCCCGGTACTTCGTAATTCCGATAAAGTGAAAATCTCGGTATTTCGTAGTAAATCGTCAGTCCCTTGAAAAAAATCGCCTCTAATTCGTAATCCCGATAATACGGAGAAAAATGGATAGTCAGGTTGGCCAATTCCACTACACTAAGAAAAAAATACTCGGAAATCAATAAATATACTTTTGAATCAATAAATCTCTTCCAAAAGCAGAAATTTTATTGATTCAAATGTATATACTTTAAAATGTATAATATCACTATTGTATGGAAATGATTAATTCTTGTTTCATTAAAAATTCATTTGAATCATTAAAATATCTGCTTTTGAACAAGATCTATTGATTCAAAAGTATATTTATTGATTTCCGAGAATTTTTTTCTCAGTGTACGCTAGAAAATGCATGGGGACACTCAAATGAATAATAGAGATGTTTTTAAAAACCTGTCTGCTCTGATTTGCTGGGCCTTTTGGATCGTCATAATTTGCTGAGCAATCACAGATAAAACTTCAATGTCTATTCGGTTGAACTCGTCGAAACACGCCCATGCTCCAGCACTAAAAATTCGAATTATAATTTTTAATGACGATCTATATTAATTCGAATAAAAAAATTTGTTCGAACTCGAATTCATACATGTTGACAGTTCGGATTAAAAAGCTGTTTCGTATTACTTTAGGATTCATTTGGAATAAATTTTTTCGGAGAAATTTCGAATTCATTCAGATTATAAGGTCCACTTGATTCTGATTGAAAAGTTTGTTCGGATTAACTCTAATATGGTTCGGAATAGCTCAAATTCATTTAGACAAAATTTTTATCCGAAGCTTTTACCAAAAATAAATATTACGCACTCAAATGGAATTTATTTATTAAAATTATTATTTATGTTATTATTATTATTATTATTATTGTTTTACTTAAATAGGCCCATTTAAAATCAATTCAAATCTGTAATCCGAATGAATCCGTTCAATCCGAATGAATCAGAAGTCTTTCGATTTCTCTGGAATTATTTGGATTGATTCGGATAGGTCAGCTTCATTGGAATTGAAAACTGGGATTGATCAGATTGATCAGATTGACCCGATTCATTCGGATTCATCAGATTGACTGAATTTATTCGTAATGAAAGTTCAGATTGACGGGATTCATTTGGACTAAAAGTCCAGATGAGTTTTGATTAATTCGGATTGGCCTGATTCATTTTAATTCACTCGGATTGATTCTTAATGGGTATCGGATTGATTTGAAATGAAAACTTTCTTTTGATTAAATCGGATTGAAACTATTTGTTTGAATGGGTGAGACAGCAATATTATTGATCATGTCCGGTTCTCTTTGGACATATTTGGCCTCTTCAGGCCGGAAAAACTCTTTTGATTTTTCGTAGGATTTTTCAACAAATTTTCTGAACGACTTACAATTAGCAATTTTAAAACTTCATATTTTCGTCAATAGATAATTAAATACTCATTGTTAATACCTGGCTAATCCTTTGAAGAATTTACCCATGGACATAAAGTCAAGTTGATCTGAACAATTGAATACCACGCATTGGATTGCAAAAGCTTTTCCCAAGTCTTTGACTGTTTCAGTTTTACCAGTTCCAGCTGGACCGGCTGGAGCACCTCCAAATTTTAAATGTAAGGCTCCAGTGAGAGTCAAGTAACATCTGTCTGTTAGTGGCGTGATTACCAGTCTTCCATTATTTCCAAGATACTCGTATCTGGAAATATTACGGTTTTAAAAATGGTATCCCACGCAGAGATCATAAGGGATAAAGTCCTTTGAAAAACGTTTTTAGGAACAAGAATGTTCTCTAGAAAATTCTCACACACAAATATTCTCTAGAATATTCGAGAATTTTATAACCAAGAGCATTTAGCCTGACAAAAGGAACAAAAACTACTTACTTTGAACGTTGCTGTCCTCCAAGGTTGAAATATCAATTTTTGTTGTTGTTTTGTGTCTACCTGAATAGGGTATTGAAGTCAAACTAAATATTTGTTCAATTTTCGACAAAAATGAGTTACAATGAATTGTTTGTTTTAATTGTTTGAAAACCCAAACCGTCAAACCATAGAGTATTAGGAGTAGTATAGTAATGCGTCAACGTGTCGACACTGTCGACCCATCACTGATCATGGGACGACATTAGACACATTGACGCCAGGGGCGCCAGCAGTGGGATTCCGAGCCGCGAAAATTTTCGAATCCGAACGGATCTCTTTTTCTATACTAATCCTATTACACTCGAGTCTCCCACATGTTAAGAAATTTTTGCCAGAGGTTCTCCCAAATGTCAAGAAATTCTTTATCCTCTATAGTCACATCAATTGCGCATGCGTATTGCGTATAATATAATATTTTTTAGCATTTTAAATTGCGCGCGAATAGCAACCAATCAAATGCCGAATGCAAAGCGTGCGCAGTAGTTATTAAGTGGGATTTGAGAAATACGGACTTGACATTTGAGAGAAACTTGACTTGACATTTGGGAGAACTTGAGATTTGGGAAGTTGACATTTGAAAGACTTGAGTGTACAAAAAAGGCATAGCATAAAAATCTCGAATCGAACTCGAAATATATCGAAGTGAAGGCAGCCATGTTTAAATTGTAGGCGGCCATGTTTGATTAACACATGAAAAATCTCGAATTGAAAAGAATCGAATATCGAACTTGGAGTTTCATTTCTTAAAAAATAGATGACCTGTCGAGTGTCCGCAGTTTATTCGTGATCTGATTGGTTGAGAGATGGTCACGTGGGATCGTCACAAGTGCGTAACGTGAAGTAATTATATAGGCGCGCAAAGCGCGCTGTGATGTTCTAGTGTGTTGAAAAGAGAAATATCCGTTCGAAATCGAAAATTTTTAGGACGTTTAGTGAATTTTAGTGAATTTTCAAGCGCTTGATTGGGATTTTTTTCTCGAACTGGTTGGTCACCCTGGTTGACGCATTACTCCAAATACACTCGACTTCCGCAATAGTCACCAAATCCGAAACAATTTCCCCCGCAATAGTTACCAATTTTCCCTACCTCAAATGTCACATCGATTGCGCATGCGTATTGAGTATTTTGTGGTTTGCGTTAACAACCAATCAGATGCCGATCGCAGCGCATGAGCAGTGGTATCAAGTGGCAATTGAGAGAACAGCTGAGAACAGCTGGTGACTATTGCGGAAGAAAATTGGTGACTATTGCGGTGGTGACTATTGCGGAAGTCGAGTGTACTCTATGGTTTGACGGTTTGGTTTTTCAAACAAATAAAACAAACAATTCATTTTTATCGAAAATTGGACGCTAATATTCAGTTCGACTTCGACACCCTAAGTATTCAGGTAGGCACAAAACAACAACAAAAATTGATATTTCAACCTTGGAAGACGTCAACGGTCAAGGTAAGTTTCTGTTCCTTTTGTCAGGCTAAATTTACGTGACAGTGGTGACAGTTTTCTATTTTTTAACGTTCTCTTAGGAGAAAATTCAAAAGAACTATAAGAATGACAAGTGTTTGTAGAAAATCTGAAGCTGGCGTCCCATGATTGCGTTTTGCGTTGCGTCATAATGAGAGAGAAAAAGACAGAAGCATACTTTTGTCTTTTTTTCTCTCATTATGACGCAACGCTAAACGCAATCATGGGACGCCAGCCTGATTTAAATAAATTATTATGGAAATCGTTAACACCGTGGTGTAAGGACTTAATTTTATTAATGGGATGGGATTATAATTACCCATAAGGAAATTCAGCATTCACAGCTCTGACTTTTAGGTCAGAATCGTTTACCCAGTAATATCTTAACTGTGATATCCAGGCAAAGTCATTCACATTTACAACTTTTTCTTTAATCAAATTGTGCAAAACGTCTCGGGCATGGACCTCAATTGTTATCACAGCTTCCAGCATGAGTCTTTGTATATCTGTTTGCTGACCACGCACAAGACTTCGAAGGTCATCTAGCTGAAAATAAATTCAAAAGTTGTATTCTCTGTGTGATATATCAAATAAATTTAGTTGGTTTCTTTATTTCATTCGAGAAGTATAAGAATTCTGTATCTTTTTGGTCTGTGGGTCTACTCATTTTCGATATAAAAGTATATGGTGATAAATATATAAATATATATGGATGATAAATTATTGTCTTTTCATTATATTAGGCTCAAAATACAATATGTCCGATGTCCTGAAAACGTTCTAAAGACGTTTTTGAAACGTCTTTCGAACATCGGACATAGGGACCGTTTCTGGAACGTTTTTGGAACGTTTCAAAATCGTTTCTAATATCTTTTGCCCACTGGGATCAGTTTTACAAAAGTAAGTACAAAGGGAGGACGAATTGTGTTGATATATTGGTTCTACCTTAAATTAAATGTATACATAAAACAGGAACAGGAGGTGACTTACGTGGGACAACATGACGCCATAATAATTTGCAAGGGTATTATTAATGATCCCGACTTCCACTTGAGCAGTCCAATATGTTTGTCCGCAACAAAGTACAACTTGACCTGGCCACATATACACCCACTCTTTCCTCGGGGTAGTGTTGACAACTCGAAGAGCATCCCCTATTACTTCTCTAAGTGTATTACGCATTGCGAATTCCACTTGATTTAACCAATTTTCTACGTTTCCATGGGGATAAATAGAAGGCTTTAAGATAACCTCTTCATTCTCGGCTGAATACATTCGGGTGATTTCTAGGTCATCCTCAAATCTTAGTTCCTAAAATTAGATTACAATTTTATTTTTAATTAGAAATATTATACGAGCGCTACGACGCGTGGAAAACATTGCATGAAAAATTAATATAAGGGAGATCGGGACAATTCGGAACGCGGGGCAATTTGGGACAGTGTGGATAACTTATAGAATCAATACGAAAAAATAATTGTGAAAAACGTTCCATGTGGAACAAGCGAAGGTGTGATGATTTACTTGGATCGTATAGAAGTCGTTCATATCTTAGATTCTAATGCCAGCAAGAAATTCCACAATCTTAATAAAATCTTAGTTTTATATTGTAATTTAGTTTATTTCAAAATTCACGCATTTCATTTTTAGTCTACAATATGGTTCAAATCTTTACGGAGGATGACGATCGAACCTTGATTTTTAATAAAGTCCATCACGAGTTAAATTAGTTTTGCTCAGTTCAAATTTTGCACAAAGTCTATATTAATATTATCGATCAAAGAGACGAAGATTAAAAAGTAAAAGACTATGTACTTCAAACAGAGCTAATAGAGTTAGCATCAACTTTGAATATTCACGCTGTTCGAGTTACAAAACCGAAAGTTCCGAAAGCTATCAGAGAAAACTACGAACTACCCAGTGGGCAAAATGACATTGTCATCCTGAGGACGTCCAAAAAACATCCTGAGGACGTCCAAAAAACATCCTTAGGACGTCCATGTCAGTTCAATTGATATTGTAAAGACGTCTCACGTCCAAAAGACGTCTTTAGGACATAAGTCATCTTTTGGACGTCCTCAGGATGTCAATGTCTTTTTGTCCACTGGGTATGTAAGTATCGACACTTTCTTTATAAACAAAAGTGGATTCAAACGTTTTGATTTTGATTCTCTTTCAGGGAAGGGGAAAAAACGAAACTCAAATTTCTGTTCAGCATCAGAAAGTAGTTGAGAAGGATATATGCTGAAACCGCTGAAACGGATTGGAAAAAAGCGCTCATAATGACTGAGAAAAGAAGTTCAAGACACGAAAATTTAGTTTGATCAAACAATTATTCAGAAGGAATCACTCTAGGGAATTGCAACCACAGGGCTGACGAACAAAATCTTATATTCAAATCTTTAGAGAAAAACTAATAAATTGGACTTTGTATTATCTGAGAGAATATTATTATTCATTTTTTATCGTAAACCTGTGTTCCTCATGTTTCCATCTGAGTAAATTGTAAAAATCATCCCCCCCCCCCTCTTAACTCTTTACTACCCACTCGAGCTAAAAGTTTGACTTCGGCCCTGCGCAGCCATCGACGACGAAATGTATTTAGCGAGAGAGTAAATTCGATCAGACGCAGATGTTTACTCATGGGCGGATCAAGGGGAGGGGTTTAGGGGGTTCAAACCCCCCCGCCCGAAAGTTTTGACATTATGTATCCGACATAATAATAATAATAATAATAATAATAATAATAATAATAATAATAAAAAGTCGATGTATTGTCTATTGATATTTTAACCCCCTCCCCCCGAAGCATTTTTCTGGATTCGCCCCTGTGTTTACCAAACGAAAAGACAAACCGAGCACCGAGGTTCCTTAGTAAGACAGAATTTCAAATTATTTGTAATCAATTAATTAATCATTTAATCTATCATTTCAATTAATTATTATTTAAAATATTAGTTGAATAATTAGTTAAACTCTACCTTCATGTTCTCAAAACACTTTCTTAAGTGTGGCTGCACCGCTCGCACGTTTTTAGTCTGAGCAAGAATTTCAAGAAGTTCGTCATCACTTAAGAAGAAAAACCGAGGAAAAAGCATTCGCTTTGTCTCGAGGTAATCCGATAAACCCTTTTGGACTACATCCAGCAGACTAATGCACTCCTTTAAACTTTCCAGTAAACTTTTGTCTGGACAGGTTTGTATGATCTGTTAAAAAACAATTTTAAAAAATATTTATCAAAGACCTCTTTATTTCTAAGCATTACTAATTATAATAATTTTTTAACTACATCATTCTATTTCCAATGACTTTTTCAAAAATAGTAAATATGCTTGCACAAAATCAGTTTTTTTCAACTTCAAAGTTATAATATAGCAGACGTAAAAATTCATCGATTTTTTTTCTTTTTTTAGAAAAAGGAATATTTTCTCACATATGGACAATCGTAAGCAGTTTTCATAATTCGTCTCCAATTGCGTTCCATCGTATTGTACTTTTTTGCTTCTACAGGTAGTTGTCGACTGATGTCCTCAGACGTGAAAATTGGTTCGAGATACATCCAAGCTCTGGGAGAAAATAAATTTATGTATTTATAAGTGACTTCTTTTATTCGGAAGTCGTAGATATAAACCTTTCCATATTGTAAGTTTTTTGGAATTTTAATATTTTTTCACTGTTTTTGCTTCCTCATGGAGGAAGCTTTGTGGTGGTGACAAAATCCAGTTTCCTAAAAAAGGTTTTTTTCAACATATTTTAATGTCAATATATCTAACATGATGTCCTGAAAAATTGTCCGGATGTGCGTGCGTGTGTGTGTGTGTGTGTGTGTGTGTGTGTGTGTGTGTGTGTGTGTGTGTGTGTGTG
>CAJFCO010000443.1:152963-164779 GCA_904066015.1 Synergus gifuensis
ATATATTCAAAAAAAACTTTTTTTGCAAACTGGATTTTGTTCCCACACTTCATAGCTTCTTATATAAGGAAGCAAAACAGAGAAATTCAGGAAAAATGGAAAGAATTAAAAAGAATTGTAAATTTTTCAAAAGAATTCAAAGTGAATTTAAAAAGTTGGAAAGAATCTCGAAGATTTTTAACAAAATTCAATGAAATTGAAAGAATTCGATAAAATGGAAAAAATTGAAAAGAATTGCGAATAATTATAAAAGAATGTAAATAATTATTATTTAATTATTATTATTATATAATAATATAATATAATAATAATATATATATAATAATTATTATTTATTATTATTATTATTTTTGAATTATAATTCAAAAGAATTGAAAATATTATGAAACTATTTAATAATATCCAGAAGAATTGGGCAAAATGCAAAATAATATGCAAATTTTTTAAAATATCCCATTAAATTCAAAAGCATCGAAAATATTTCTAACGTATTCAAAGGAATTGAAAATAATAAAGAATTAAAAATAATTTAACGAAATTCAAAGGAACTCTATGGAATTTAATAGAATTCAATAAAAAAGAATAAATTGAAAGGGATTCAGAAGAATTGAAAAAAAAATTGAAAATAATTTGTAAGAAGTTATGCAGCTTCAAATGAATCTGAAAAGAATTCAAGTTGAATTCAAAGCAATTACAAAGTAGTTTAAGAATTTTTGATTAATTCAAAAATAAGAAAAAAAATTCAAGAGAATTGAAAAAACTTCAAAAGAACTCATAAAAATTTAAGTGATATAAAAATTAAGGTCAAATTAAAACAGCTCTTTTAAAATTCTAAGAATTAAAAATAATTGAAAATGAATTTTAAAAAAGTCAGAGGTGAAGTCTAAGGAAATAAAGAAGATTAAAAAAGAAAATCAAAACGAATTCAAAGTAATTGAGAGGAATTGGACAAAAAGCAGAGAAAATTTTCATGTAAGTTTTATGGTACTGAGAATTCAAGTTTATCGTTAACTTCACAAGACACCCGTAAAATTGATTGTTTTCTTAAACTTCGAAAATTATTAATAATCGTAAAATGGAAATAATATTCACATACTTATTCCGCTAGGCCCTTTACACATGTCCAATTAAAAGTTTCCAAATTGAATAGAGTTATGTATAAATTTTATAAGTATGCATATGCATATTTATCCAAGGATTTAGTAAAAGAGGATTTACCTCAAAAGAAGTTGGATCAGTGGAATAAAAAGCGCCGCCGTCGTTCATTTTTATTTCTACATTGAAGACTGGATTCGCTTGACATTTAAATGGAGATTCCACTAAATCTTCACCCCATTCGAAATTTTTTTCAATGGTAAGTAAGCACAATGCTGGAGATTCCAACAACGCAAGATAGAACGACATGGAATTTTCTACTAAATTCCGAAGCGCATTCTGGAAAAAAAAAACGAAATGCGATTTTTTGTTTTTAATTATTTTTATATTTTAATAAAAAAACAGTGTAAGGGGAATAGAATGAATGGAGAGGATAACGTGCAAGGTCCAGCTCTCCGATTGTAATGTAACACATGGGTCATTAAGTCCCGGGACTAACCAGTAAAAATACAATTTTTTTCCAAAATTCGACTTTACTCATCAACATAGTCACCTTCCATAGCGATACAATCATTCCAACGTCTTTCTAAATTTTCAATATCTTTCTTATAGAATGATTTGTCTTTGGCCTCAAAATAGGCTTCAGTTGCGGCTATAACTTCATCATTGGAGCCAAATCTCTTTCCCTGGAGCATCTTTTTGAGGTCTGCGAACAGCCAGAAGTCAGATGGAGCCAG
Organism: Synergus gifuensis; assembly: GCA_904066015.1. Classification (NCBI taxonomy): domain Eukaryota; kingdom Metazoa; phylum Arthropoda; class Insecta; order Hymenoptera; family Cynipidae; genus Synergus; species Synergus gifuensis. The sequence continues at coordinate 154,796 of CAJFCO010000443.1, forward strand.
ATCTGGTGAATATGGGGGGGTGTGGAAGAAATTCGGATCGTAATTCGTTTAATTTCACCATCGTTTTCATCGACTTGTGGATCGGTGCATTGTCTTGATGAAACAGCGGTTTCTTCTTCACCATGTGAGGCCTTTTCTGCTTTATTGCGTCATCCAAGCGATCTAATAACGCAATGTAGTAGTCGCTGTTGATCGTCTGGCCCTTCGAAAGATAGTCGATGAGCAAAATTCCGTTCATATCCCAAAATACAGACGCCATGACCTTTCCTGCTGATTGCTGTGTCTTCGGACGCTTTGGCCGGCTTTCGCCCTCTCCTCTCCACTCGGCTGACGCTCTTTTCGACTCTGGCGTATAGTGATGAATCCACGTTTCATCCATTGTTATGTACCGACGCAAAAAGTCCTTTTTATTATGCTTAAACAGCCTCAAACAGCACTCCGAATCATCCATTCGTTGTTGTTTTTGCTCCAAGGTGAGCAAACGCGGCACCCACTTGGAAAAAAGTTTTTTCATACACAAATTTTCATGTATGATTTTGAACACGATGCCTTTTGACATCTTTAGGATGTCAGCTATCTCTTGCAACTTGACTTTTCGATTCGAAATGACAATTTTAAAAATTTTTTGGATGTTTTCGGGCCTAGCCACCTCAATTGGACGACCTGGCCTCTCCGCGTCTTCGGTGGTTGTTCGACCGCGTTTAAAATCCGCATACCATCAGCAAATGGTCGTTTTCGACGGGGAATTTTCCTGGTAACACTTTTCAAGCCATTGCTGAGCTTGAACGGTATTTTTCCCCATTAAAAAACAGTGTTTGATTAACACACGAAACTCGTTTTTGTCCATTGTTTAAAGAAACTTCAATATCTCGACAAGCACTGAACCGAATGTCATGAAGTTTTCACAGATATCTTCTAAAGGTTGATACTACTGACAAAAAAATCGACATGGCATTCGTGGTACAACTTGTGTGTTAGTCCCGAGACTTAATGACCCATGTGTTATAAGGAATAGGATAGGTATTTTTTTTTTCTTTTGTGAATGTGTGTGGAAAATCCCGAACGTATGGGATTTCCACGCTCTAAAAACCACCCACATTTGTTAGCCTTGGTCACCCTGAAATCGGATAAGTATAATTTCAGGCTAACATGTTCTAAGTAGTATAAGACGTTTTATGTCAGACATTGAACGACGAGTAGTATAGGTCAATACTCGTTAGGCATCCTAAAAACACTCCTGAACTAATATTTATGTTCAAATTCACCAGACAAAACTTTGTGAATATTCAGGCAGTAAGATATACGTTTCTATAAAGGTAGAAAGATTCGGGGAATAATTATCCATTTTACTGTTCCGAAAGGGAGAATAATTCGTAAATAATAGTTATTATTGAACCTCTAATTATTTGGGGTGAGGTAGACCCCACGGGTTATAAATTGTTGTTCAAACACAAACATCACCCCCAACCCACTCACATGAACGTGGAAATGTACGGCGAATATTTAACCATCGTACACACATAGAGAAATAAATCCCCGAATTATATAATTAACAATTTGATAAAAAATACCGAATTATTAAATTATCCTAAATTCTTAAAATTTAAATTTGCCGAATTATAAAATTGCTGAAAATTATTCTAATTAAAATAATTATGTAAATTTTAAAATTAACTTGCTGCATTTTAAAAAACTAGCTGTGAATTCTATCTCGAGTGTTCCATTTAACTATATTTACATATTTTTGTGCTCATTTTTTGAGTACTTTGCTTCTTCATTATATGATGAAGTTGCAAATTAATTTTCTTCCTCATAAAGGAAGTATTAATGATTTGCCTCAATATTTAAAAATATATAATTCTTTTTTTTCGAAACAAAGAATCTTTTGATCTCATCATTCATATTTTTAAATGAAATTTATTTATATTACATTATTTAATTTTATACGATACAAAAAACATTTTATAATACTTTCTTACTAGCTTTGAATTTTGGTTATTTGAAAATAAAGATAAAAATGAAATTCTTCAAAATTGCAAATAAAAGCATAACTTCCTTAACATTCAATAAAATGCATTAATCATACAGGTCAATCGATTTGTCTCGACGCAAGGAATCTTCTTTCATTTGAAAACTTATATTCGAAAAATTCATTTTTGGTGGTCTATGACCACCAGAAAAAAGTTAAAAAAAATCATTAATAATGAATTATGTAATTAATAAATTTTATAAATTAATAATTAATAAAATTTATAAATTAATAAAATTTTAATATTTTCATGATGCCTATACCTTTAAACAACATATCAAAAATGTCACCTGATTTTTTTTTCACACATTTTAACTTATTTTTTAAAATGATGCAGCAAGTGAAAGTTCATTGATGTAAAATTCATGCCGATAACCCTGCTCTTTGACCTTTATCTGTTCATAAATTTTTAAATAATTTCTGTGTGAAAAACCATAAATGGAAAAAATGTTCACAATTAAAATATCTTTACAGTGAGGTGAATCTTCTTTATTTATTTTTATTTATTTATTTTATTTAATTTATTTTATTTATTTTTTATGAATCTTTATTATTTAATCTTATCTATTTATCTTTTTTCTTAGCGATTTTTTCTTGGCTGACTTGTTCCAACTTTTTTTCAGGGACAAACATTTAATGCAAATTGAAGCTGTTGACCTGTACATTTCTTTTCAAATTCACTTTAACAAAAATTTAATTGATTGAATTTCGAGTCTCACTCACAATTCGATATCAGAATATATCACATTTTATCCACTTATTTGACGTAGATTTACATATATAAAAATGCGTAATTTAATAATTTGGACATTTAAAATTCGGTATTTTTATTTTTCGTCAATCTGTGTGTTGATTAATTTTAGTTATTCTCTTTGAAAATTGTAAAAATAGTATAATATACGGTAAAACCTTTATAAAGCAGACATAAAGTGAGCAATTTTAAAGTAAATAATGCTTGAAATATTGTAATTCCGAATTCAATTTTCAAACCTGCATAAGAAGAGTTGCAAGTATCATAAATCTTTTCAGTTTCATAACATCGTAAACTTCATGAATCTTCTGTTCAATATTGAACCATCCTTTTCCCACGTCTCTTAGACATAGTCTCACAGACTGTACAATTTTTTTCAACCACGGTTCCTTCAAATAGTTTATTAAAGTGGTCACTGCTTGCATCTGCTGTGCTTGGAATTCGCTTAGGTTCAACGATTTTCCATGATTTGAAGAAAATAGACACATGTCGGATACTTTAAGGCACTCACTCACAACGGAAGATACGGCTTCGTAAATTTCAACACAAACATAAAGTGTTAGCCAATGAAAATAATCTCGCGTTTTCTGAAAAAGGATATAGAATGGAAAAATGTTGAATTTTGCGAGACTATGAGCTTTGATTGTCATTGCTTATAATTAAGGGGTTACACCACCATGAGATTTTCAAAAAATCGATTTTTTTTTCTTGTTTAGATAAATTGTTTATACTTTTAAGAATATTTTGGGCGTTCAATTATTTCAAAATTCAAACTATTTCCGAAGTTACAGCAATTAGAAGTGAACGCGTCACTGAAACTCAGGTTCCGCTCGGACCCTCAGTGGGGCCATAAACAGTTTCGCGGGCAAATTTATATTGTGAAGCCATTTCTGAACCCATTTGAACGTTTTTTTTTTTAATGAAAGCTAATAAAATTCCACGCAAAAATTTTGATCCAGATTTTGAAGAAAAAATTTTATATAATTTTTTTTACTTAATATCAAAAATGAAAAAAAAAATTTTTTTCTTTTGAAGAGTACCGGGTTTCGAAAAATACTTGGATTCAATCCCAAATACCTAGAAGAAATGAAGCACCTGTCCGGGAAAGTTAGCAATTGATTAAAAATTTATTGAATTTTTTATAAACAAATAAGTGAGTGAAAATGGATTCAAGGGGATTGAGAGTGATTCATCGATTAATTCGCACTAAATACGAATAATTTATAGATAAAACCCTTTTTTTCACTAAATTCATGAAAGACAATAAACAATTTGTTACTTTATAAACAAATTTTATAAACAATTCGTCCACCATATTGGATCCGCCATTTTTTTTAAATTGTGACTTCGGATTCGTAATCAGCGATTTCAAAAACCCCTTCATACCAATTTTAAAAATAATCAAAAATTTATTTAGCATAGTCGGCCGCCATATTGGATCCGCCATTTTGTTTTTTTAAATTTTGACTTCGGATTCGTAATCAGCGACCTCAAAAACCCTATTAAACCAATTTTGAAAATAATCAAAAATTTATTTAGCATACTCGTCCGTCATTTTGGATCCGCCATTTTGTTTTTGAAATTTTTGACATCGGATTCGTAATCAGCGACCCCAAAAACCAGTAAATGACAGAATTTGACCCATTTTATGAACATTTTATAGTTCTAGCCAGCTTTTCGCGACTTGGTCTCATTAGCGCCGTACTGTTTTTTCTTTTGCGTTTTTCTCGAAACTACTTTTTTCAAACTGGTGTACATGATATCTCAAGATCTACTCAACCGATTTTGTTAAAATTTTAAACAAATGTTTTTTGTACTATTGTCTATCGTGTGACGTAGGATTTTTTTGATTGGGTGCCCTGTTCATAAGTTATGAATTTTTTAATCTCAAAATTTCTATAAAAATTAGAACTTTTTTTTTAAACAGTTGTCATTTCTACAAAAAATTTTTTTAATTTTTTTCCCTACGTCACACGATAGCGATTACCTTTCTAAATAAGCAAAAAAATTTTTTTTTTTTTCAAACAATGCCTGATCGAGAAATTAGGTACACCATCAACAAGGATTTTCAAAAAAGAGTCCTACTCATTGGCTCATATCTCCGCCATTTTAAAATTTTTTTAATTTGTCATTGATTCAAATTATACATAAAAGTACTGTGTATAATAACAATTATTATATAATTATTATTATACATATGTATAATAACAATTATTTAAAATAATTTATGACTGCGTCAAAAAAAATGCTTATTTTTATACCTATTTTCCCACGCGCCAGGGTGGTGTAATCCCTTAATGAGATTTTATATTAGACTCATTTATTATGAATTGATTTTATTTAGGCTTCTGCTAAAAAAACCAGATGGCACAAAAACCAAGAGACTCACATCGCCGCGCCGCCCAGAGCAATCGATCATCTTATATTTTTCAACGTGTCGAACAGTAATTGAAAAGGACATTTTTATATTACAAAAGTTTTAAGGGTGTGTATATATAAAGAGTAGAGTGGGGCGAAAAGGCCATTTTCGACTATTGAGCCCTATAAAACTCGCAAATGAAAATATTAATAGATAAACGAGATACTGCTGTAAACTTTATGATTTTGGCTAAAACTTTTATCTAGAAACTATTTGTCTAAAATGCTTAGTATTAAAATTACAGCCTTTAGACAAAAAAAATTCCAAGCCTCAAAATCGAGGAAAAAGACATTTTTTTAACACGATGTTTCGTTTGTATCAGTTGGCTATCCGTCTATTCGTTTTAATTCTTTTGTATCCGTTTTTATGTATTAATATCCCTGCTGGAATTAAAGAGATATAAATCCTATCCCTTTCTATCTCTTTCTATCTTCTTGTTGCTAAAAATCGCTCTTACCTCTTTCCATCCCTACATCTCTATTTCTTCCTATCTCCCGCTTATTCTTGTCAATCCCTTTCTATGTCCTTTTCAAACTCAATTCATTCCTATCTGTTTTAATCTCTACTTCTCTATTCCTTTCTCATAAATTCTGACGGGTAGTGAATATTGCCCCAATTTACTCTTAAATAAATAAATAACATACATCTATGAGATAGAGCAGAGCGGATTCAGGGTGTCTACTCATTTTTTGAAAAAAAATTTCCTGACTTTTCCAGGATTTTTCCAGGTATTTCTAAATTTTTCCAGGTATCATTTTCGGCCACTCAAGTATGGGATACGAAATAAAAATAGTTATCAAAGTGTTGATTCTGCAGATAATTTTAAATTCCGTCAACTAAAAGTAGCACATTTATATTTACCGCAAAGTGCAAAGATTTATTTTTATTCTTGACATTTATTTAAAATATTCTATAACACAATAAACTTTAAAATATTTTCAAAGATTTTTTCAAAAATTTTATGGAATTGCAGAGTATTTAGAGACCAACAGATTTTTAAAATGAATTCTGAGAAATTTGAACATTTTTTAAAAGAAATTTTAGGAGTTGTTGTCTTGTACAAATAACGGGGTTCTAAACGTTTTTTCTTATTTATTGCTTTTTAATTATAAAGAATTTTGTGGAATATAAAAGTATTTTTCTTGAAATTCTTCAAATTTTAAGAAACCTAAAGGGTTTAAAAATATTTTAAGGAATTTCAAAATATTTTTAAAACAGTTCAAAACACTTTAAGAATTTTTAACAATTTTTACAAGATATCAAAGGAATTTTAAAAGAGTTTGAGGCAGTTATGAAAAGTATATTAAAAATATTTCTAAGTAGATTTCACTATATTTTAAGACATCTCAACGAATTTCATCCAATTTTGAGTGAATTCAAGGAATTTAAAGAGATTTTAAGAGATTTCAAGTGATGTTAATAAGTGATCGTAAGGAATTTTAATTTCAAAAGATTTCAAAAGACCTTAATGATCCTAAAAGATTTTAAAACATTTTAAGTGATTTTAAGCAAGGATTGATTCAAATGTGGAGGAAATCAACTGAAATACCTTAAAATTACTTGGAGTTCTTTTAAATCTTAAAAATATTCTGTAGAAATTTCATTCAATCCTTTAAAATATTTTTAAATCCCTTGAAGTTCATTAAAATCTCTTAAAATATTTTGAAATATCTGAAAAAATCGTTTGTTAACTCTTTTCAATTCCTAAAATTAATCAAAATCTTTTAGTATCCTTCAAACTTCTTTTAATTCTTTGAAGTCTTTTTATCCATTAAACTTCCGCAAAATAATTATAAATATTCTGAAATACTTGCAAAATTTTCAAAACTTGATGAAATTTCTTAAAATTAATTAAACTATTTTACAGTCTTGCAGATTCCCTTTAAAATTCCATTTAATATTCTATGGAATTTTTCAAACTCCTGGGCCACTCGTTATCTTTAAATTAAAGTCCTGGTCCTGTTCTGATCTTTTTCGGTTTCCGGGTCGACACAGCCCTGATTAATTCATTTTTTTTTAAATTAAGATACTTGAAGAAATTCCCTAACTATAGAAAAAATTCCCTGACATTTCCAGGTTTTTCCAGGTAAAATAAAATTCCCTGACAATTCCAGGTTTTCCAGGTTTTCCAGGGTGGGTAGACACCCTGGGATTATATCTCAATATTTCTATCTTTCTGTATCATTCGTCTATCTTCGCCAATAATTTCCTATCCTCCATCTATCCACGCCAATCTTTCTTTATTCTCCGCCTATCCTCACTAATCCTTTTCTATCCCTTTCGCAATCTATAGCAGAGCCTATCTTTTTCAATTCCTACTTTCCTATCCATGTCTATCACTGGTCTAATCATTTGAATCCTTACCTATCTCTTTTACACGCTTATCCTTTTTAATCTCCACTAATCTATACATATCTATCCTTGTATAATCATTTCAATCTTTTTCTATCTCTCTTCAAGTATATTACCAAGTCTATCCATTTCAATCTTTACCATTATTATCCATCTCTATACTTTTATCGTCTTTTCGATCCTTTCCAATATCTCTTGAAATGTATTAACAAGTCTATCCTTTTCAATCACTACTTTTCTATCCCTTTATATCCTTAATATAATCATCTCAAACCTTTTCTATACTTTTTTGTAGCATACTATCAAGTCTATTCATTTCAATATTTATCTTTCTATTTATATCTATCCTTTTATAGTCATTTCAATCCTTTCCTGTTTCTCTCGAATTGTATTATCTTTACCATTATTATCCATCTCTATACTTTTATCGTCTTTTCGATCCTTTCCCATATCTCTTGAAATGTAGTAACAAGTCTATCCTTTTCAATCACTACATTTCTATCCATGTGTATCCTAATCGAATCATCTCAATCCTTTTCTATCCTTTTTACAATCTACTAGGAAGTCTATCCTTTCCAATCCATACCTTTATATCCACATCTATCCACGTATAATAATTTCAATCCCTCACTATCTTTCTTGAAGAATACTATAAAATCTATCTATTTCAATCTTTACCATTCAATCCATTTCTATCCCTATATAGTTTTTTTAATCCTTTCCTATCCCTCTTGAAGTGTATTACCAAGTCTTTTTAATCACTAAATTTCTATCCGTGTTTAACCTTAATCTAATCATCTCAATCCTTTTCTATTCTTTTTAAAATTTACTAGGAAGTCTATCCTTTTCAATCCATACCTTTATGGAGTGAAATTTTTTTTTTTTTTATTTCAAATAAGCCACTCTGACAGAATAATGGTCGCCGTTTACCTACTTCTTTTTTTGCATGGTTGCCATTCGTTCAATAAAACTCGCGATCAAGATTACAGTTTTGCATATAAAAATTTACAAAGATAAATATAAAATATTTATTATTTATAAAAATAAAAAAATTTATATTTATTATAAATATAAATTTATATTTATTATTTATTCAATTTATATTTATTATTTATTCAATTTATAAAGACTGAATAAATATATGATGATAATGTGCCCCCAAGGCGCACAGATTTTTTTTATATTATTCTAATATTTTTTACCTGATTTTCTGGAAAAAAAGACATTAAAACCAAAAAGATTCTTACAGAAAAATGAAGCATCCCAGTTTCAAAGACTCTCTTTTGTGGTTTAATAAACTCCGGATCTTTTGGTACCCAGGAAAGAAATTGAAACATATGCGGACACTTTCGTATTATCTGTCTCCACTTGAGATCAAGCATTGTTCGCCTGTAATCCAGAAAAATCTCCTCCATCACCTAATAAGGGACTTGATTAGAAAATGAACAAACACTTCCTGAATTTCATCAACTTACCGCAGAAATCTTTTGATCGTTGAATTTCAGAGAACCCTGTATGAGGGCCAAATTAACGATGGATTCCTTTACCTCTTCATCAAAAATTGGTAGACCATCAACATTCATACAGTCCAAGAATAAGTTGTATCTACAAAAGGTAGGTTTTTATTTCTATTTTTATATTATCTTTGTAATATTGTTTTGTAAAATATAATTACACTTGTCCTTTCATAAGTCAGTGATATTAGATAATAGCTCAGGGATTATAAATCGGAGATCATAAATAAAAACTTACAGGTCACATGTCAGAAGTCACTAGTTCACAAATTAGAGGTCATAGATAAAAAGTCGCAGGTCACAGGTATAAAGTCATAGGCCAAACTTCATAAATAATAAATCAGAGGTCATAGGTAAAAAGTTACAAGTCAAAGGTCAAGGTCATCATAGATCAAAAATCAAATGTTAAATGTAAAAAGTCACTGGTCAAAAGTCACAAATCAGAGACCGTAGATCATATGTCAGTAGTCATAGTTCACAAATCAGAGATCATAGACAAAAAGTCACAGGTCATAGGTAAAAAGTTACAAGTCAAAGGTCAAGGTCATCATAGATCAAAAATCAGATATTACAGGTCAAAAGTCACTGGTCAAAAGTCATAAATAATATGTTAATCAGAGGTCATAGATAAAAAGTTAAATATCAAAGGTCAAGGTCATAGATCATAAATTAGATGTTATAGGTAAAAAGTCACAGGTCAAAGTAAAAAATCAGATGTTACAGATAAAAAGTCACAGGTCAAAGGTCAAAAATAGGAGACCGTAGGTCATATGTCAGCAGTCATAGTTCACAAATCAGGGGTCATATATAAAAAGTCGCAGGTCATACGTATAAAGCCATAGGTCAAAAGTCATAAATAATATGTGAATCAAAGGTCATAGATAAAAAGTTAAATATCAAAGGTCAAGGTCATAGATCA
>CAJFCO010000443.1:164789-197417 GCA_904066015.1 Synergus gifuensis
CAAATTAAATGTTATAGGTAAAAAGTTATATATATAAAAAAATCAGAGTTCATAGGTAAACAGTCATATGTTATAGGTCAAAGGTCATAGACCATAAATAAGAGGTCATAGGTAAAAAGTTACATATCAAATACCATAGTTTTTCAAGTAATAGTTCTCAATCCGGAGGTCATAGATCAGTGATCATAAGTCATAGGTATAGATTATAGGTCAAAGGTTACAGGTCATAAGTCATAGATCAAAGATAACGGGTCATAGGTCACACGTCGTAGGTAAAAATTGACAGATCAGAGGTAAAAGGTGATACGTCACAGATGATAAGTTTAAATTCAAATAAGAATAGGAAATAGGTATAACTTCAGGCTACATTGATCATTGGTCAAATGGTCATAGCTCAAAGGTAAAAAGTCATAGATGACCTTTGACCAGTGGTCAAAGGTCACAGATTAGCGGTCATAATATAAGTCGTATATCGCAGATCATTTTACAGATCAAAGGTCACTAGTGAGTGTATATGTATAAATATATGTCAACTATTTCTAGCTTGTGACCATGGAACAATTTATTTTTTAAAAACCTGATGCAATCCTCAGCTTGATTTCTGTTCCTGATAGCGTACTTGATGCGCTGCACAAATACTCTGGGATCCTCGGCAATGAAACGAATGTATATTCTTGGTAAAAAAATAGTTCTTTTGAAACCATCGAGTGTGAATACCTTCCAGAGACTTGTCAAAGGATCGTAATCAGTAACTGCAGCATAACACCAGCCAAACAATTGAGCACCGTTTATTTTACTGCTACTCGCCTCTGCAATGGACTGCTTGATGGAATTCTTAACGTAAACCGATGCTGGAATTGGATGGCGTGTCCCTTCCACAAATCCCAAATTTAACCAGTCATCAGGTGTTCTACAATCAATAATATCATAATGAATTTTTTCATAAGAGAAACGGAAAAATGAAAGTTAGAAAATTAAAGTTGAAGTAGAAATGGAGAAATTCCTACAATACTTTAAAATTCCACAAAATTTTTTAAAAATCTTGAAATATTTCAAAATTTTACGAGAAACTTTAATATCTCTAAATGCGTTAAAATCTCTTCAAATTATTGGAAACTTATTGAAATCCATTGGAATTCGTTGAAATCTTTTGAAATTTCTAAAAAGATCTTCAAATTCTTTAAAATTTCACTATAATATTTAAAATCTTATAAAATGTCATAAATTCTTTAAGGGTCTTGGAGCCAAGTTTTAATCTGAAAATTCGATTTCTTCATTTTACTCAACAAAGATTAAATTTGGAATTTTTTCTCTCTGTAGAATTAGTAAATTTTTAACTAGAAATTATGCGTACAGAGCGAGAAAATATCTAATTCAAATATTTTTTATGTACAATGGAAATATTCGATTTTGAAGTTAGATTTGGAATTCTTCGTTTTAGACAAAAACTATTGAAATATTTTTTCGCTCTGTATGTAGTCTTATATTTGAAAAAAGATTAGCGCTACAAAGCGGAAAAATATTTAATTACAATTTTCGTTGAGTAAAATGGAGAATAGAATTTTGAGCATAACACGTGGGTCCAACACCCTTACAATATATTAAAATGGAAGTAGAAATGGAAGTAGAAATGTTGAAATGGTATTTGAAATTAAAATAGAATGGGAGCAAGGGAAGTTTAAGTTGAAGTGGAAATGGTTAAATAAAAATGGAGAGTCGAAGTGGGGATGCGAATGAATCAAAGTTGAAGTGGAAATAGGAAAGTCAGAGCTGAAAATTGCAAATTGGGAAATGGTAGTAGAAATGTGGTAATTATAATTGAAATGGAAACAGAATTAGGGAAAAGGAAACAGAAAAGTGGTGTTAAAAAGGAAATAAGGAAATTGAAGTGAGGAAATGGGAGTAGAAATGTAGAAATATTAGTTTAAATTGAAATAGGAGTGAAGAAGTGGAAGCTGAAGTTAAAATCGATCGAAAAATGAAAATGTGAAAAAATGAAGTAGGAAAATGAAAGTTGAAGTAAAAGTGATTTAAAACTTGAAAAAAATGTTGTAATGCATGAAGTAGTATAATTTATGAAATTTACTCTGCCTTTTAGAAATTTTAAGGGATTTTACCAGTTAATGGGGTTTTATAGAATTTAAAGAAATTTAAAGAATATAAAAATCTAATAAAGAGTTTTCATTGGATTTTAAAGTAATTCAAAGTATTTATCGAGATTTCATGGGATTCTAAATAATTTTAAAGGATTTAACGATGTTTTGTGTAATTTTAAGTAATTTTAGAATCTTTAAAACTGTTTCAAGGATTTTCACGAAGTTTTATTGAATCTTCAAATATTTTAAGGGATATTAAATAGTTTTAAGGACTTTTAAGAGATTTTACAATGCTTCATAGGATATTAAGTTATTTTAACGATTTAAGGGATTTCAAGGGATTTACGAGATTTCATTGAATTTTTAGGAATTTCAAGGGATTTAATGGGATTTTAAGTAATTTTATTGGATTTGATGATATTGTGGGAGAATCTAAGTAATTTTAAGAAACTTTAACATATTTTATGAGATATTAAGTAATTTGAAGAACATTTATTTCCAGAAATTTTAAAGGATTTGGTGAGATTATATTGGATTTTCAAGAATTTTAAAGAATTTAACGAAATTTCATGGAATTTTGAGTAATTTTGAGAGATATCCTGATACTTTATGAGATTTTAAGTAATTTTAATTAATTTTAAGGAATTTTACCAGATTTTGAAAGATGTTAAAGGGATTTTAAAATATTGTATGGGAATTTTACAAGATTTCATGGGATTGTCAGGAATTTTAAGGGATTTCATGAAATTTCATAAGATTTTAAATAACTTTAAGGGATTTGTCCATATTTTATGGAATTTTAAGTAATTCTAAGGAATTTTACTATATTTTATGGGATATTAAGTAATTTTATTTTAAAGACTTTGAATGGATCCAACAGATTTTACAAAATTTCAGTGGATTTTCAGAAATTTTAAGAGATTTAATGAGACTATGAGATTTTGAGTAATTTTAAGTAATTTTAAGAAATATCAAGTGATTTTACGAAATTTAAAAGAATTTCACGAAATTTTGAAGGATAATAAAGACATTTTAAGGAATTTTATAAAACTCATGAAGATTTTTGAAATTAAATAAAGAATTACAAGATTTTATATTTCAAGAATTAAAAATTCCAAATTATTTTTTCTACGAGTAAAAAGTGTGCAAAAACGAGAAACTAATCGCGCACAGAGCGCGCAGATCATAATTGCTAGTTATAATAAAAAATTGAAAAGTTGCCTGCAATCAAAATCTTCATTGTCGAAAATTTCGAGTGGTAAGTACGGCGTCCTTAAAAAAAGATCGTATTTATCCTCATATGGGGTCACTGAAGATATAATCTCAGGTGCCAAAATATCTTGTAGATAAATTCCTTCTTGACGTAATAGTTCATCTAATGTATAATTTCTATAGATTCGTCTTCTCCGTTCCATTTCCACGTTTCTGGGCAAATTTTTTGGCGCCACGTCCCGCTCCATCTGCACTTTCGGAGAAAATGCCTCGGCTGGAAATGACTAAAATGATAATAAACATTAAATAACGATATAGCTAGGCGTGTAGGTGAGAAAAGGTTTCGTTGACTTGTTAATTAGATTGTCTAAAATAATTAATTTTTATATACATTTTTTATTAAAAATTTGAAAATTGAAAATTATTTACTGAATATGAAATTATCAATTGAGGAGTCGGATCAGTTAAGGGTGTTGGAGCCAAGTTCTAATCTAAAAACTCGATTTCTTCATTTTACTCAACAAATATTAAATTTGGAATTTTTTCCCAATGTAGAATTAATCAATTTTTAACTAGAATTATGCGCACAGAGCGAGAAAATATCTATTTCAAATATTTTTTAAGTGAAATGAAAATATTCAATTTTGAAGTTAGATTTTGAATTTTTCATTTTATATAAAAAGTATCAAAATTAAATATTTTTTCGCTCTGTACGCAGTCTTATATTTGAAAAAAGATTAGCGCTACAGAGCGAAAAAATATTTATCTATTATTTTCGTTGAGTAAATGTAAATTAATGTTAAAGATCGCAAAAATAATTTTTTAAAAATATATATTTGTTAAATAGAATATTTTAAATTTACTATTTAATAATATTAAATATATTTTATAGTAACAATATCAATATTTTTCTACAAAAGGAAAAAATTGGATTTGAGGAATTTCATGCTAAAAAATTTTTATTTATTTTCGACTATATACTTACTATAGATCGGTCTTCCGGAAATGACGTCCATCTTTCAGCGGCTCCCAATAAATGTGGATATTTATTAGTTTCAAGATTATTTACAGTTGCAGCATGTTTTTCAGTAAATGTTTGCCAAGTAAACTGAATCTGCCTTGGAGCAGTAGAAAGGATGTTGATTCTCGGTGTTACCGGACATATTTCCGTACCTATTAAAAATACAGGAGTTATTATTAAATATGAAGGCTTAATAATTATAAGTACAAAATTAAAATTAATGTAATCCTAGAAAAAACAAAAAAAAAATTACAGATACACTCGAAATCTTTAGAAACTTATAAATAATTTTCTAATAATAATAGTTCTCTTCATTTTACTCAAAAAATATTATAATTAAATATATATTCGTTTTGTAAGAAACTCATTTTGTAAATGAGAATACTTTTTACGCGAAATACAAAGACAATTAATTTAATAACAGAATGATAAAAAATAATTTTTTTTAAAAGCTTCTTTTTTTAGTTATTTCGACTTTTCCATCACAAGAAAATTATATGTTTGACAAAGATTTAATTAAAATCCTGTGTTAATACTAGATTTAATTTAATACTAGATTTAATTAAAATCCTGGTTTGATACTCGCCTGTGGCAATTTCGGAATAATATCCTCTCTTTGGTAAAGTCGAGATTTTCTCGTTCCTAAGATCCATTATAATCTGAGTTTTTGACGTACTAAAGAACTGGGTAGATTAATAACGAGCGTTATTAATCAATTTATTTCCACTTGATATATCATGACATGACATTTTGTTCGAGAAGTATTTCGATTATGTTTTTTTGTTTTCTTCATTTTTTTAAAACTGTTTTCCTAAGTTAGTAATTTTCATGTTATCGCGAGCTAACTTCAGTCAGATGATTGGTGGCTGCGGAAAAACTTCCTTTCTAAGAAAAATCTACCCTCTGTGCGCTATAAATCTGATAATTTTCTTTTTATCGAAAAAAAATAATGTATGAGGATAAATTGTTAGCCTTTTTGAGTACTACAAATAGCCGTACAAAGAATTTTTTAATCTTAAAGAAAAGTGGTCTCATAAATTTTGAAAATACTCTAATTTTTTTCATTTTCTTCCAAAGGAGTATTTTAGGAATTTTCTTTACTAAATGTTTGGAAAAATTTCAGAAAGTTTGCGGTAATATTAGCGTCCCAAAAATTTTATGAAAAATTCCCGAAGACATTTTTTATAGTGCTTATTTAGAATTTTTTTTACATCTTTTTAGCAAAAGGAAAAAAATATTTCGTTCATTTGAACGTTCAAAATTTCTGGTACATTGCAAAAATGTTAATCAAAAATAATGTTTAAAAATTTCAGTTCTGATACCATGATTGAACATCAACTTAAAAAAAATGACTGCTTGGATATACATAAATTGATATAGTCAGTGACGTTTGGCAGAAAAAGTATTGCGGGTCGAACTTTATTATGGGTTTACAATTTGGAAATTTACCAATTCGGATTCGACGAATATTGATGTACACTCTTTCGCCCTATGAACAAAATGCATGGACCAAATCTGTGAATCCAGGAATTCCAAGATTGTTTCGTCGTTTTTTGTCACATCTGCCAGTAATGGCTCCATGTAAACAAAATCTAGAATTTTATAATAAACTTTAAATTGTGTTAAGAAAAACTTTATTTTTCTAAAATAAGATCTTGCAAAGTTTCTTCTATTTTTTTATAATTTTTGGTAAATATTTTAAGATTTAGATATTTCTTCTTAAATGTACGAAAATTATTGCAATTACAATATTTTTTTCAACATAAAATTTTTAGAAACTGGTCAAAAATAATATTTTTGTGAATTCTTAGCGATTTTCTAAAAATTCACGAAAAGTAAAAAAAAATGGTTTATATTTAATATTATTTATAGTGATCTAAAACCTTGTCGTACAGTAAGAGTTTTATGATTAGAAGAAAATTTGCTTGTTTTTTAGCTCTATACATTTCGCTGCACTCTTTAATTTTTTTAATTTTGTGCAAAAAAATCTTACGAGGCTAATTATGTTTGTCTCTTCTCACCAGCTTTTATTCTTTCGGCACTCATTTATACTTGGGGAAATAAGGAGAATGAGAAGTACAATCGCAAGGATCCAAAAATGTTTGAAAATGATGAATAATTAATATTTTCATGTAATTTCAAACTGTAAAATAAAAATTGTTTTATAAAGAACTTTTAATTTTTATTCAAATGAATTCGAAATAATTTTTAAAAATCACTGTTTAAGACGTAAAAACAAAATACTTTATTTCAAAGTAGACCAATCGATTTTACAAATCATGATCACATAGACTCCTACTAAAAAAAAAAAAAACCAACCTTCAAGTCTTTAAATTTTTTGAAGTAATAGAACAATCTAATTCTCTTGCTCACAATCTTTCACTAGTCTACGAAAGTTTTTTGTTCTATATACTTCACAACACACTCCGGAATCACTAGTTCGTTTTTATTTTGTTCCAGTAAACAAGCAAGCAATCTAGGAACCGACAAAATAGTTCCAGAAATGATTGCTGGAAAGTCTCTACCGTTATTTGTTTGGTAAGCAATTAATAAACGTTTGCTAATAAAGTCTCCACAAGCGGAAATGAAACCTACTTCAACATATTGTTGATTAAAAGCAGACCAAAGTTCGAATGAAACTCGGAGACTCTCCCAAGGTCTTAATTCGGATGCAGGTCTCATTACAACTCTAAAGTGGATTCCGAGTCTTTCATAAAGTTTGATAGTTTTCTGTAAAAGCTTCTCGAATTCACTTTTGTATTCTTCACTTCCACTCTCTTTAACCATTAAGAAAGCGTGAGCAGCAGAGGACTGACAAACAGTGAAAAGACCAATAGGTGCTGATTCATGAGGAAATGGCGTATATTGTCTTCCAGTAGCAAAGTACCTCAATGGAAAATTGTTTGGATTGATTAACTGTTTCGTATGCATTGCGAGAAATGAAACCAAACTTGCAGCACCAACTAGGTGCATTCGGCTCGCTGGATTCTTCTCGATCTCAGCATTATCTGCTAAGATGAAGGACTCTGAAGGGTCTTCGTGATTCAAACCCGAACCCTCCACTACGATACTGCGACTAAAGTCCGAACCTGGAAACAATGAAAAAGCAATTTTAGAATAAATATTAGACATCGAGTAAAATTTTAAATCTAATTTTCGAATCGATTCAGTCTTTCGATCTCTGATTTTTTTTCTCCTACCTGCAACTCTAATCATATCGTCACCGAGAACATCAGCCGTGAACGCGAGAACGCCAAGTTCAAAGTCTGCAGCCTTGTTGCATAAAAAACATTGCAGTGGATTTGAATAATTCAAGATCCCAAGATTCTTGCCAATTTCGAGATGACACTTTCTCTCCTCTTCGGGAGGATTTAAAACCTCACCGACGATTTTCAGAACTATAGGGACTTCCTTGGGAGTCCTATCGTCAATCACGTTCGGTAATTTAAGGGCCTTGACGACGACCGAGTCCTCTAGATCCCAAAGAGCATCTTTAATAATCTTCAAATCTTGTTTGAGAACTTTTGCCTGCGTTTTAAGAGCAAAAACCTCGTTCTCCTCCTCCTGAGTTAATTCCTCCTTTTTTATCAAATCCGATAACCTTTTACTGATCTCCATTCTTCGATGTTCCAACACCCACCTGTTCGCATCCACATATTTGTAAAAATCCCAAGTTTCTTTCAACTCCAGAGCGTTAATTTTAACCCCACGCTGATCGAGATCTTTTTTCAGTTTATCCAAATCTGCGAATCGCTTGTCGAAATCAAGATAGGGAGAAATAAAGGAAAAAGTATCCATACCCTTATTGCCAGAAATGAAGAGAACAGATCCATAATTTCTAGATGAGGATAGTGTTTTAAAAGAATTTATGAAAAGAGGAAATCGCTTGACTTTACTAAGGAAACTTGACATCTTGCTTTTCTGCGTTTGAATCGAACTAACTTATTAGACTAATTATCAGTTTTTTGAACTTTAGATTTCATTTCGACGTCCTCGTTACATGTATCTTTTTTCAGAGTCTCGATCTTCCTTTTTTTGGCTTGTTTAAAATTGCCTTGCCCTGCTGCTCGTTCAGAGTCCTCTATAGTGTATGGTTCTAGTTCGAGAGCTTTTAATCTCCTTTTATGAACTTTTGTAGAAAAGTGATCCTCAAGAGCTCTCTGATGAATAAAATACCTCCTGAAATTAAAAATTTACAAAGAAAAACATGTATTTATAATAATTATTTAATACATATTTAATAATTATTTATTATTTTCTACTTTAAGTCAATTAGGAATAATACGTAATTTTAACTTCTCAAATAATAAAAATTCAAAGCAGATGTAACAAGAAAAAAGAATCCTTGTGTGGAGCCGAATCGATTGACCTAGAAGATTAATGCATTTTAATGAAAAATAAGAAAGTTATGCTTAATTGTAATTTTCAAAAATTAATCGTGTAAATTTCAATTATACACAAGTGTAATTTTACCACGATTTTTAATATAATCCAGAATGTAATCTTCTTATAAATATCCAACAGGAATCATTGGTATTTTATTTCCAATGATTCTTAGTGTAATTTTAAACTTTTTTTTTTGTAAAATTACAGATGGAATTTAAATTTACACAGGATTTTTTTACACTGCCCCCTGACTTTTTCCTGATGTAAAATGAAAAAGATAGAATTTTAAGGTTAGAATCCAAGACGATTCTTTTCTCTGTTGCCTATACAAAAATGATATTAGAAAAAGTTGAAGGGAATTTTGGATTAAATTTAAACAATAATTCAAGTCCATTGAATACTGTAATCTTTAAAAAAAAATAATTTAGAAACTTACGCGCAATGAATACAATAATATTGGGCAGCACCAGGTTTGTCCAAATCCACTTCTTGATTTAAAAGTTCCTGTACTTTCTCTTCCTTTAAATCATTGTCGATCTAAATAAAACAATTTCTTTTTAGTTTCCTGGCAAATAACTTGAAACTCGAGGCACGTCATGGACGATCGCACTGCATTTGTTCATGCAATTGTTCAAGTTCAATTGACCACGTGCTTTAGGTTAGGCTTTCTTTAGACTCACCTCGTCAAGATCCTTTTGCCTTCTTTTAGTTCTCCAACCCTTTTTCAGATGTGTGTCTCCCCTGTGATATTTTTTACGTTTATAAACCATTCCGAACTCGCAAAATCACGGAAAAATTTAATCTTAAATTGGTTTTTAATGTTACAGTTGTTTACATAAGACCATGTACAGGATGTACAGTGCCCTACATTAATGCCTTTCTTTCTAAACATGTCAACCCAACCCTGGTTTCCATTAGAATCTTATGGAAACCAGGGTTGGGATGACTTATTTTAATTATTTTAAATTATTTAAATAATAACTTATTTAACTTACTTCCTTTCAAGGGAAGGCATTAATGCAGGGCACTGTACACTCAGATCTCTCAAATGTCAATTTCCCAAATCCAAGTTCTCCCAAATGTCAAATCAAGTTTCTCTAAAATGTCAAGTCCGTCTTTCTCAAATCCCACTTGTAACCACTGCGCACGCGTTGCGTTCGGCATCTGATTGGTTGCTATTCGCGCGCAATTTAAAATGGTAAAAAATATTATATTATACGCAATTCGCATGCACAATTGATGTGACTATAGAGGATAAAGAATTTCTTGACATTTGGGAGAACCTCTGGCAAAAATTTCTTGACATTTGGGAGACTCGAGTGTATGCCCATAGAGATATAAGAATAGAGTCAATAAAGGTGAAAAGGCATGCACTGAAAGTGTCCCAATAATAGAAAGAGAAAGGAGATGAAAGCAACCCTTCCTGTCTCTCTCTAGTAACGTTGGACATGCGCCATTAGAGAGAGACAGGAAGAGTTTCTTTGATCTCCTTTCTCTTTCTATTAGGGAAACACTTCCACTTGGAGAGCCTATCCTTTTCACCTCTATTCTTATACACACGAACCTCTCGAATTTCACCTTCCCGAATTTCACCGCATTCCTCTCACGAATTTTATCGACAGGTTTCTCACTAAACACGTGATATCACTGTGCATGCCCTGCATTAATGCCTTCCCTTGAAAACAAGTCAACCCAACCCTTGTTTCCATAAGATTCTAATGAAAACCAGGGTTGGGTTGACTTGTTTTCAAAGGAAGGCATTAATGCATTACAGTAATGTTCAACGATGCCCTCCTCTGTTTTGTAACGACCCAACCCTGTTTTCCATTAGAATCTTATGGAAATCAGGGTTGGGACGTTACAAAACAGAGGAAGGCATCGTTGAACATTATTGTACAGTGCCCTGCATTAATGCCTTCCCTTAAAAACAAGTCAACCCAACCCATAAGATTCTAATGAAAACCAGGGTTGGGATGACTTGTTTTCAAGGGAAGGCATTAATGCAGGGCACTGTACAGTACAACTACCACCAGGGTTGTGCACGTAATATACCAGAGGTAAATAACATGAGGTTTTTGACGTAATTTTCGTACGTATATTACGTCCTGAGTTTTTTACAAAACGTAATATACGTTTTCAAGATGGCGTCGACATACACATGCATTCACATTTCGTTTTATAACCTTAAAAATTTTAAATAGCGGTACGGTATAATTCCGGTATTATATGCTGCGATTGTGTGGAACGCGTTCAAAGTAATTATTAATAATTATTTTGTTTAAAAAGTGAGTTACATGTCAACACGATTTTACAAGTCCGACATCTTTATTAGATTTATTACGTTTTTTACAGGTTTTTAACGTATATTACATTTTTACGTATAATACGTCCAAAACCTCGAGTTACGCGTAACTGACCAACCCTGGCCACCATGGGCGATTAGAGGGGTAATATTAGCGTTTTGAATTACAACAAAACGCATATTATGTGCGAGAGCCGATACACGGCATCCCTATGAGAGAAGCTGTTGCGAATCCGCCTTTATCTATCTCTCTCTCTCTTCCTATCAGTCCCTCTCTCTCACCTAGATGTTCACCTGTAAGTGCGGCAGCGCCGTCTACCTCATAGCGACTCTCATCCAGTAAGACCCTTAAGTGGGATGCCGTGTATCGGCTCTCGCACATAATATGCGTTTTGTTGTAATTCAAAACGCTAATATTATATGCTTTGGCCGATACACGGCATCCCTATGAGAGACGTGTTTGTTATCTACTGGTGAACTCAACGCTATGTGATGAGATGAAAGTGAAGATGTAATTAATTGATGTAGAAAACTCTAGTATAGTCCTAAAATAATAACAATTTATTGTTGGAGAGAACTAAATAGTTGAACAGAAAGAATTGGTAGATTCAAATGAAAATAAAATTTAAGGAAACGAAAGCGAGATTAAACAGGAAATTTGTATGATTATAGTGCACTGAGAAAAGGTACTCCTTAGATGGGAGTAAACTCAGGAAAAGATAGATGATTCTTGGGATCAACCTGGTTGATACCTGAAACCTCACGGTAATAATGTTTTCTAAAAGTTTCGGCGCATCTCCAATTGCCACGATCCAGGATGTCTTGGACAGGGAGGTCGTCTAGCCAGCTACGTGATGCTACCGCGGAGCGAATGCTTCCTGGAGGGGCATCTATACCTGCCTCCCTGAGGACTGATCTGATCCAATTGGCGATGACACTTCGAGAAGCTGGTTTAATGTCACCGTTGATAGTGATGAAAAGGGCGTCGCTGTTGGAATATATCTCCTCTTCTTTTCTCGGATCTTTTGAGCATTGCCCTGATCCAAGTGATTGGGCATAACCAAATATTTGGATGCTTGGAAATCTTCCAACCCGACTGTCTGAAGGAGGCTCTGTCTGTTTTGGAGCCGAAGACTGGCCACATGACGATTTCATCTCCTCGATTATCTAGGTGTTCTTTTGAGATTTTAAGGAGTGTCAGGTCGTGAATCCGTCGTCCAGAGGCTAGTAGAAGTAGGGCTGCTGTCCGTCTGGAAGTCTCGAAGAATGACAAGTTATCCGTAGGCTTCGAAAGCCAGTTGAGAAGAATCCTGGCATCCCAAATTGGGGATTTAATCTCACGAGGCCTTACAGTCGAGATAGCCTTTAGGGTTTGTCGAACTAGAAACTCACTCGTTGATTCAGCGGAAACTCCGCCAGCACAGAAAGTAGTGATGGCCGCTCTATGAAGGAGAATGGTGTTATAGGAAAGGCCCTCAGTAATCGACAAGTCAGCCAGGAATCTGGCTACGTGCTGGCCCTGTGGTGCTTTAGGGTTAATCTCCAACCTCTGGGACCAGAGGAGCCATCTTCTAATTGGAGCCTTGTAGGTTACGAGGGTTGATTGTCTCCAACTGCTCTTAATTAGTTCCTGTTGTTGAGGGGACCAGTCTTTTACGAGGTCCTGCCACACCCAATTCTCCAAACCTGGAGTGTGAGACGTTCCACTTGTTGAGGAGGTTGGTTCGTGGTTGTGTCGATGAGGGACGTCTCTAGGTCCTGAATGATTATTGGAGGTTCCTTGCTTCTGCTCGCCAGGTCGGGCATCCAGAAGGTCTGATTCCACTTGGGGGCTACTAGAAGGAACTGTCCCTTGCACCTGTTCAGGTGAGCGAGGACTCTCGGTATGAGACAGGGTGGAGGGAAGAGCCAACCGAGCCTGCAGTGCCAAGGCCGACTGAAGGCGTCTATGAATAAGGCGTGACGATCGTTGCAATCTCGCGAGACGTACTGCTTGACTACTGCTGATTCTCTTGAGGCAAAGTAGTCGACGTCTGGAATTCCCCACTCGGCGAAGATCGCTTCCGTTGCGTGAGGTAGCAGGTGCCACTCTGGGAGAGGCTTTCCTCTCGACAGTCGATCCGCTATCCCGTTGTATCTTCCCGGAAGATACGTTGCGGAGAGAGTGATGTTGTTCTTGTCCAGGATGCTGAGCAGGTGATAGGTTAGGTCCAGTAGTTGAAGGGACCTTGTACCTCCCTCCCTCTGTATGTAGGCTACGAGGGTTCGGTTGTCCGTTTGCAGTAGGACGTGAGCATCCTGAAGCTGATGGGACAATTCTTTTATTGCAGCATGCGCCGCGAACATCTCCTTTTTGTTGGAGTGCCAGCTCCTCTGTGACTGTGACCATGAACCGGCGATGTGGAGACCATCGAGCTGAGCTCCCCAACCTGAATCTGCGGCGTCGGTCGTGAGAAAATTTGTTATCGCAGGCTTGTGAAGCGGAGCAGAGGATGTCACAGCTGTCTGCCACCACATGAGCTCCTGAATAGCCTGAGGAGTTATAGCGAGCTTCTGTCGTGGTCTGTTCTGACGGAATTTGGTCAAGAATCGTTGGAGGTGGCGGCAATGAAGACGCCCTCTGTGGATGACGAAATTCGCAAAATTTAACTGGCCCAAGAGGCATTGGAGATCCCTCAGGGAGCAGTGTCCCTGGGAGAAAAACCTCTGGGATAGGTTGAAGATCCTCTGAATCTTCTTTTGAGGGAGGTGCATGAGGTTTCTTCTGGTATTCCAGAGAATGCCCAGGAATTCGACACTCTGACAAGGGTCCAGAACGCACTTGTCTCGATTGACCCTCCAGCCAAGGAACTCCAGCAGTTCCACTGCTTCGAGAATCTGCGTCCTCAGCTTGCTCCTGTCTTGAGAGACGAGGAGAAAGTCGTCCTGATATACGACTACCCTCATACCTCGCGTTCGTAGAATCTCTGCAATCCAATTTGATATGGTTGCGAAGGTGTGAGGGGCAGCGGAAAGGCCAAAGGGCAAGCTTGTCCACTGAAGCAACTCCTTGTTGTAGATGAAACGAAGGAGGCATCGATGCGAGTTCGCTATAGGTACGTGCAGGAAGGCTAGGGACAAGTCGATGCGAGTCATCCAGTCTCCGTCCTGGAGGAAGTCTGGAATCCTTAGGTGCGAAAAGAGTCGGAACTTCCTTACCCTGACATACCTGTTGAGACCTCGAAGATCGAAAATTGGCCTGAGTCCTCCACTGCTCTTCTGAACGAGAAACATTCTGGAGATGAAGCTGGGGCCTGGATGTGGAGGAAACTCCACTACCCTCTGCTCCTTTAGGGTTTCTATTTCCTGAGACATCTGTGAGGAAATTTCTGTGACGAACCTGGAGCGTTTCCAATTGACTAGGAGCCTTGGTCTTGCAATTAAGGGTATTCGGAAGCCGGAGATAATTTTCAGGATGTTTTGTGGAGCACCCATGTCTCTCCACTTCTCTAGAAAGAGAGACAGTTGGCCTCCTGAGAAGACACGGGGTAGATGATTGTCACTTGCTGTCCGATTTCTTTCGAAAGGATCCGGAAGGTTTGAGGTTAGGTTGCGGCTTCTGGAAAGAGCTCTTGGTGTTCGAGTAGTTCCTACGGGGCTCGAAACTGGGTTTGGAATGTGAAGGTCCTGCTGAAGCCTGATTCGTTCGAGAAGAAGTTGAGTTACGAGGAGCAAACTCTCTCTTAAAGTTTTTTCTTGAGGAGACATAAGCTGGAGTGTTTAGCCAGTTTTGAGAGCCACCGAGAGACTGAATAAGAGATGAGAGATCGCTCTTATTGAAAAGATATTCGCTGCTGGGAGGAACCCTGCGAAGAGCCATCTGAACGTTCCTATTCTTTAGTTCGGCTAGGAGATGCTCTCTCCTGGCCTCTATACACTGTGCTCTTTTGCCACAAATCACCTGAATGATCTGGTCGAAGTTCTTTTGGATCTGAGATCCCGGACCGAACAGAGAGGCAAAACTCTCGAAAAGAGTTTCAGGATTAAGGATGTCTGGATTTGAGAAGGATCCATCAATAATTGATTGCAAACGTGATTTTAAAAGTTCCTTCTGCTCCAGGATCGCATTTGACAGGCCGGCGAGGACCGTGTCTGTTGCTAAGAAGGGGTCCTTTTTCCTGTCTAGGTGACACAGCTCTTCGTTTACCTTCAAGTCGGTGAAACCGGGAGAAGCGATGAAATCCTTCAGGGCTGAGGAAAATCTCAGGTCCTTCCATTCAGAAGAATTGAACCGTTGTAAGTGGTCAAGGGCCTCCAGACGCTCCTTCGTGGCTGGTCGTATAGCCTTTTTTTCATCAATTTGAGTTCGTAAATCTCCGACCTGCAGGACTCTAGAACTCGAAGGCGTGGGCGTCGCAATCTGAGGGACATCTCGTCGCTGTGCGTTTTAAAGCTGTACCTGGGCCTCTTGACCTCGGGAGAAATTTCGTCCTCACTTTCGGCGTCGTAATGTCGGCGATGGCGTCTATTGAAAGCACTGTGAGACGGGGACGAAACATTTCGATCTTCCCTTTCGGGAGCGCCTTCGGAGGCACTTTCCCTAGGAGCGGACATTACGAAGGGTCGAAAGAACCGGTACAGCGAAAAAGAGTTGAAAAAATCGACTAAAAACACGAAGATTTTAGTAAAATTTTTATCGCGAGTTGAGAAAGAGACGCTAATGCGGCGGAAATACTCAACGCTATGAGGTAGACGGCGCTGCCGCACTTACAGGTGAACATCTAGGTGAGAGAGAGGGACTGATAGGAAGAGAGAGAGAGATAGATAAAGGCGGATTCGCAACAGCTTCTCTCATAGGGATGCCGTGTATCGGCCAAAGCATATAATGGTTCATTTATACACTCGACTCCCGCAATATTAACGAAATCCAGACCAGAGGTTCAGCAATATTAACGAAATTCCTTTTCTCAAATATCACACCCATTGCGCATGCGTATTGCACATAAAATGATATTTTTTAGCACTTTAAACTGCGCGCGAATAGCAACCAATCAGATTCCGAGCGCAACTCATGCGCAGTGTATCAAGTGAGATTCGAGGTAACTGCTGGTTAATATTGCGGGAGGAATGCGGTTAATATTTCGGGGTTGTTAATATTGCAGTGGTTAATATTACGGGATCGCTTATTGCGAGTTGCGCTCGTTACTATTGAGAACGAAACTCTTTTATTATTGGAAACATGTTGCTATTGGGAACATTATTATTGGAAACGTCGAGTGTATGAGAATGTTACTTTTTTACTTTCATTTGTTATTCTTGAATTTAAATAATGTTTATATTCAATATATTTAAACATAAATAGCAATAAACATTAGAAATAAAAAATTAGTTACCCCTATGAACGCCTTGTTGGAAGAATTTCGAAAAAATATCTTTGATTACAATAACACACGAAATTCAAATTATTACAGTTTTAAAAATTATACAAACTATTAAATTAATTATTAATTAACAATATTAGTTATAATTATTATTATATTATATGCCGTCCTCTGATTTGCATTGTAAACATGTTTCTCATCCCTGGTTTCCAAAAAATTCTAATGGAAACCAAGGCTGGGACGTTTAGTTTATAATGCAATACAATACAAACGTTCAAACGTTCCAGTCCTGGTTTCTATTAGAATTTTGTGGAAACCAGGGTTGAGACAACATGTTTACAATGCAAAACAGGAAGGCTTCGTCAATAGAAGATGAGAGACACTTCCACTCGTATGAGGGTGGCGGCTCATGGATCCGGAATGCGTTGCGTTTTTGCGCAAAACCGTGAGAGTGAGAGAGATAGTAGTATTAATGTGTCTCTCTCACTCTCATGGTTTTGCGCAAAAACGCAACGCATTCCGGATCCATGAGGGGGGCGTCCCAAGATTGCGTTTTGCGTTGCGTCATAATGAGAATAAAAGAGAAAAATGTATACTTTTGTCTTTTTCTCTCTCATTATGACGCAACGCAAAACGCAATCATGAGACGCCGCCCTGAGACGCCACCCTTATATCTCTTTGTTTCCATTTATTTTGTTCAAAAATTTGAATTCTCATAAATTCTCGAAAAAAAATCGCTCGCGAACTTACCGGTAACGTTCTCGGCGTTACTAACGTAAGTTACCACTTTTAGAACTTTATGTAGGGATGTAAGTCGATGAAACGTTTTATTGGACTAAAGTCTCTGAAGCATTCCAAAGTTTCATAAAACATAAGGCTAGAGCACAATGGAGAACTAAACCTATTACCTAAGGTTCTGTCCTTTTCTATCATATGACCCTATCTCTTTTGTGGCACGTGACAAGAAAGATGGAGCAATATTATAGAAAAGGATAGAACCATCATTAGGTTTAGAGAATAGGCTTAGTGCATGCGCGTTCACATCATGTTGAAGTTAGGTGATTTTGTATCGTGCCAGATTCGAAGTGAAGAAAACATAATTTTATTCTCGTTATAATTGTATTTTTTATGTATTTATTTATTTTATGTATTTATTTATGTATTTATATATTTATTTATGTATTTATTTATTAATTTATGTATATAAGTTAATTTATTATTTATCTAACGATCTAATTTTTTAAACTGCTTATTTATTTCAATTTCTTATTATTTTTAAATTTCTCTCCCTAATAGTTGAAACTTATGAAACTTTGAAATGTTTCAAAAGTTTCATGAAACTTTTCATTTGATCAAAATATACTCGAGTCTCTCAAATGTCAACTTTCCAAATCTCAAGTTCTCTCAAATGTCAAGTCAAGTTTGTCTCAAATGTCAAGTCCGTTTTTCTCAAATTCCACTTGTAACCACTGCGCACGCGTTGCGTTCGGCATCTGATTGGTTGCTATTCGCGCGCAATTTAAAATGCTAAAAAATATTATATTATACGCAATACGCATGCGCAATTGATGTGACTATAGAGGATAAAGAATTTCTTGACATTTGGGAGAACCTCTGGCAAAAATTTCTTGACATTTGGGAGACTCGAGTGTATCATGAAACTTTACAACCCTAAAGGCCAAAATACACGCTCGTCGAAGTCTGAATATCTTTTCGCGTTTACATAAGAGTAAAAGAGATAGAGAATGAAAAATTGGACAAAAAGAACTCTCTATCTCTTTTACTCTTATGTAAACGCGGAACTCTATGCACCTGGATTCATATTCATGTATGCCTTCCTTCTAGAGTTCTTAAATTCTCGAGAACTTAAATCCAGGTTATATGACCAAGAATATGACAGAATTTATGAGAATTTAAGAATTAATGATTTTTAGCAAAATTGTTATTGTTTACATTATTTACATAGCTAAATTTTAGTTATTTACTAGCTAAGGCATATTTAGGAACGTAAAATACGCAAAACAACAGCTTACTAGTTAATTAAACTAGTAAAGTCACAAAATTCATCTTATAATAAACGTCACTTTATAGGTTACGTTAGACGCTAACATAACCTATACTCTGCATACATTTGTGACAAAGTCTTTTCATTTACAAAATGTGTGAAGCTCATTAAAATGGATAAATACACTATAATAGAAGTGCAAAAAACAGTTTATTATACTTCATCACTTAATTAATCAAAAATTTCCTCCCTTGTCATTAAAATCTCTAAAATCATAAGTTCTCATAAATTCTCAGAGAATTTAAGTCTCGGTTATATTCTCGTTACCGTTCTCGAAGTAATATAACTGACTAAGAACTCTACTTCCTTCGTGGGCGCATCAACCGGTGTCAACCCAACCCCGGTTTCCATTTGAATCAAAATTTCGCATAAACCTCTACCATACCTTCCGAACAACTGTTCTTAGAAAATTCGCCAGATCGCGCCACCACCTCCCGCCAAACGCGCCACCACCTCCCGCCAAACGCGCCCCCAAGGCCCAACCTCTAACTCGCTATAAAGATTCTTCCCTCCATCCGATAAACGCCGCTTTTCCAAATTCCAACCATTGGATTTCCGTAAAATCCACAAACCACACCGCGTCTTTATTATCTTCGCGCAACCTGGAGAGAAAGAGACGTAGAGCATCCTCGCCTGGAGTAATCCCCCCTCTCTCTCTGTCTCAGTTATTCGAGTCGAGTCCTCGCTCGCACGCCACGACGTCGTCCGGCGGAAGCTGTCGCGTCCCGATGAGAGCGCCCGGCCAGCGGTGGGCCACACGCACGCATCTAATGCCAATGGATGCCAGGCAGGCCGCGCTCGCCGCCATTTTGATGTACGGTCTCACGTCAAGCGTTCGCTCCTCATCCGCGACAACGCGCTTTGCCAACTCGAAAGTTGACCGTCGTCTCTCTTTGCCTCGGTCGTCGGTTCAAAGGCTCAGCAACAGCAGTTCGCGTCAATTTCAACGCTCTGCAATCAAGCAAATCAGTGACCAGTGAACTAGACTCCGGGTCCCTCGAAGCGCGCGGGCTCCTTCCTGCGTGAGTCTCGCTGACAAGTGACAGGTGAATCGATCGTGCTCCGACCCACAACCCCGTCTTACCGTCCTAACGTCCTTACCGTCTACCACTGTGCGAGCGACGAGCCTTCTTGACTCGCTCGTTTACTCGCCACTCGCAGTTTTCTCTCCCACATACCCCCCACCCCACCCCCTCGACGTACTTGCTGATCTGATCGTTTTCGGGACCGCGCGGGCCCGGAAAACTCGCGAAAACTCGTCTCGTCTCGACTCGTACTGAGCTGCATCGGAGACGGAGTCCACGGAGAAGCGACCGGAACACACCAGGAGGCGAGCAGGCGACTCGATGTCGACAGCCCTTAACCTCCTGACGACCCCGTGTCACAGTCCGCACGAAGCGGTCTCGTCACCACCTAAATGCGACCTCATGCGCCACCCCGATCTCTAATCCCGCCGAGTGACCTGCAAGTCCCACCCTGGCCTGGGAACCCTGGGAACATGGCCAAGTTCCTCAACAAGGACCCCGTCACCTACGAGAGAGAGCGAGAAAGCTTCCTCAAGGATCTCCACCATTTCCACGAGACGAGAGGGTAAGTCCCAACAATCAAACAATTACCGATTGTCTCCTTTTTTTTCGAATCTCCGAAAATATTCAAATCGTCTGCAATAAAAATGTCTGATAGCTAAAAATAATAAAATTCGCCTCTTGACTTTACAGTTTTCTTTTCTTTTTTATCGAGAACTCCCCCGACTTTCGAATTGGTCGTTTTTTTTTTTCTTTTTTTTTTTTTTTTTTTTTTTTCTTTTTGGGGGGTAATCAGGTATTTTTTGGTTGGTAGGTGATCACTTTTTTTTTAAAAAAGAGGTTTTTTTTTAGACTTGGGAAAGATTAGCATTTCTTTTCTTGAGATTCGACTACATATCTCGGTATCGAGCTAGGCGTCGGTATCGACCGACTGATTTTGAGGTTAGGTCCCGTGATTTTACTCTCGAGCGTCGCGGGACAAAATGAGTTTGTTTACTTTAGACGGCATCTTCGATGCTTTGAACTCGCAGTCTGTTGATAGAGAGCTGTTGATTTTTCGTTTCGCGGATTTTGATGTATTGGAGATTCTCTGGTTTTTTTTTTTTTTTTTTTTCGGGGAAATTGGGACGAGAAAATGGCTGCAGCCTATACGAGGTTCGCTGTCAATTATTCTCAAGTTGTTCGGTTCTGGTTTTGAGATATCTGTCAAATTTTCGGGGTTTGTTTTTTGATTTTGGGGGATTTTTTGAGGTTATTTATTATTTTGAGTCGCTTAGAAATGTGGGTTTCCTTACAATCTTATCCTATCTTAAAAAAGTGATTTTATATACCAATATATCGAACACATTGTTGTCGAAAACCTGATTGGTTTAGAGACTGAGTGAATTTTGTGAATGTATCGAATTTTAAAACACAGTGTAAAAAATATTTCTTGTAACTTTACCAATTAGATTGAAGTTTCAGACGTCCAGTCTGATGATTTTTTATTTTTAAATTTATTGGAATGAAAATATAAAAAAAAAACGTTTCCAAAACATGTGATTTTTATATATTTAATTACTGGCAGAAATTTATATCCAGCGTTGTCCAGAATTTTGAGAGATTTCATAGAATTTAAAAAAATTGTAAAGGATTGCAAAAGATTTTAAGCAGGGTGTCTAGCGGACCGGGAAACCAGGAAAAACCCGGGAATTTCATTTAGGACCGGGAATTTTTTGTATTTTATTGAAAAATCGACTTTTCTCTACTTTATCAAATTTAAAAGAAAAACTAGCAAACCAACACGCGCGCTACGCGCTCGATTATTTTGTTGTACTTCTTACGACTTCAAGTCATTCAAAAGCCAATCAAGTATTCAACAAAAATGTTTACAAGATTTTTGAGATATTTCGTTATAATACTTTTTTTTCGGAGAAATTTCAAGAGGTTTCTGGGAATTTCAAGGAATTTAAAAATAATTACAGAGATTTTTATGATCTAAACAAAATTTTGTGTAATTTTTAAGGATTTTATGAAATTTTTTGAGATATCTAATCATTTTAAGGGATTTCAAGAGATTTTTCTGATTTTTAAAAGATTTTGTAGAATTTAAAAGGATTTCGAAGGTTGTCGTAAAATTCGGAAGGATTTCAAACGATTTTTCTATTTTAAAATATTTTGAGAAATTTTTAACGATTTTATGGAATTTTATGAGATTTCAAAAGGTTTGTATAGGACTTTTAGGGGATTATAAATGTTGTCGTGGAATTTCGAGAAATTTCAAAGATTTCTAGAAATTTTAAGGGATTTAGAACATTGTCGTGGAATTTTCAGGAATTTTAAGACAATTCAAGAGAATTTTCTGCTTTTTTAAAGATATTGTGGACTTTTTAAGGATTTTGTGAAATTTTAAAGGATTTCATGGAATTCGATGAGATTTCTAATGATTTTAAGGGATTTTAAATGTTAAGGAATTTCAAGCGGTTTCCAAGAATTTTTAGAGATTTTTACGAATTTTTCACATGGATTCAAGAGATTTCTTATTTTAAAGAAATAAGATATTATATTAGTATGTAATTATATTATATTATAATGTCTTATATCTTCTAATTATATTATTCTTACAAATTTTCAGATATTTCGAAGGTTTTCGTGAAATTAGAGGCTTGCAAGAAAAAAATTTGATCGGGAAAAGACTGGAAAAGACCGGGAGAAAACCGGGAAAAACCCGAGAATTTCAAATTGCCTGATCACTAGACACCCTGTTTAAGTGATTTTAAAGAATTTCAAAGGATTTCAAGAAATTTATAGTGATTTTAGGGAATTTCAAAGGATGCTAAGAAATTTTGATTGATTTCGGGGATTTAAAGGGATTTTTAAAGAAGTTGAAAGGGTTATCAAAAGATTTTTTCAGAGATTTCACAAGGTCTGAAGAACTTAAACTGATTTTCACAAATTTAAAGGAATTGGAATGGATTTCAAGATATTTCAAGAGATTTTAATGAAATCCCAGGGATTTTAAAGGATTTCATTTGATTTCATTAGAATTAATTCCTTGAAATTTCTCATAATCACAATCTTGTGAAAATTATTAAACACTCTTGAATTCTTTAGTAATTCATTGAAATTCTTTACATTTACTTGAAATCTCTTAGAATCTGTTCAAATTTCTTAAAGTCATTTAAATCTAATGAAATGCTTTAAGATGTCTTGAGATATTGTGAAATCTATAGAAATATCTGGAAAATCCTTTTCATAAACTCTTGAAAATCCTTAAACTGTTTTTTCAACATTTTTAAAAATCCTTTGAAGTATTATATTTTAAAATATCTTGAAATCCTTTAAAATACTTTGAAGTTCCTTGAAGTTCCTTAAAGTTCTTTGAAATATTTTAAAATCTCGAACAACGCCGAGTAAATTTCTGCTAGTATATAAATAAAAATAAAATTGTTTTAAAATTTATTAAAATATCTTTAAATCTCTTCAACATTCTTCAAATTCCTATCCTTTAATTCTTTTAAAAATCTCTTAAAATTGCATGAACTCTCATGAAATCCCTAGAATTACTTAAAATATCCTAAAGTCTCCACGAAATCCCCTAAATATCTTAAAATCTCTTTAAAATTCTTAAAATTCCATAAATTCATTTGAAATCCATAGAAAATCCTTAAAATCACTTAAAATGTATTTAAACATCTTGAAACCATTTTAAATTATTCTAAATGAATTTAAATCGCTTAAAATATTTTGAAATCGGTTGAAATTTTGTTTGCAAAAATATTTCCCATGCTTTCTATAGAACTAGACAAATTATTATAAAAAACAATTTTTCTTAGTGTGAATTTTTGAAAAAGAAAAAAAGTAGACGTCTGAAACTTCGGCCCAATACTTTACCACTACGTTTTGTAATTATAACAGAAATTGTAATATTACTTCCTTTAGAGTAGAGAACTTACTAATATTAGTTTAAATAATTTTAAAGGATTTAACAATATTTTGTGTAATTTTAAGTGATTTTAGAAACTTTCAAGCTGTTTCAAAGATTTTCACGGATTTTCATTGGATTTTCAGATATTTTAAAGGATATTAAATAGTTTTAAGGACTTTTAAGAGATTCAAGGAATTTTACGAAATTTTATTGGATTTTTAGCAATTTTAAGAGATCATCCCAGTGGGCAAAAAGACATTGAGAAATCTTAAAAGATTTACCTATAGATATGTGTAGAATTTTAAGTGATTTTAAAAACTTTTAAGATATTTGAAGTGATTTCACAAAATTTCATTGGATTGTTAGATATTTTGAGGGTTTTAATGGGATTTAAAGGGACTTTGAATAATTTTAAGGAATTGAAAAGGATTTTACAAATTTATTGAGATTCCAAAAATTGGACTAGGAATTACATATTTATATATTTCAAAAATTAAAATCTCTGAATTATTTTGAATACTTTTTAAATCCTTTAATTTTTCCAGTCCCACATTTTTTTGGGAAAAATTATGAGATTTTAAAGGATTACAAAGTAATTTTGAGGAATTTGACTATATGTTTTGTGGAATTTTAAGTAATTTTAAGTAAAATCTTTTCGCTCTCTTAAAATTCTTTAAAACCCTTGAAAATATCTTGAAATCTTATGAAATCACTTGAAATTCCATAAAATCATTTAGAATGTCTTGAAATGAAATCATGTAAAATCTCTTTGAAATTTTCTAAACAATATCTTAAAAAGTGTTTAAACTTTTTAAAAATTACCTGAAATCCCAAAAGTACCTCGTTTATCTATTAAATGTTTTTATTTGCGAGTTTTACAAGGCTCAATGTTAAAAAATGGCCTTTTATCCAAACTCTATTCTAACGATTTATTAAAATTTTCGTTTGCGATTAACCCGTTGTGGTCACTCGGGGTCCATTTGACCCCAGGCGAAGTTTGAGGTTTAATATCTAAAATTTTCATTAAAAAAAAATTTTTATTGTTATATTTCATGTTAATGCTTACCTCTTTAATTTTACAAATTTCACCAAAACTGCTCACTTAAATCATGAAAATAAACGTGGTTTTTTTGAGGGATCATTATAAATTATTTTTTTCTTAAAAGTGTACTATCTTGCAAGTACAAAACCAAAATATTTCCACTTTATCTCAAAAATTTAATTTCTTATGAATTTTTATGTTGAAAAGTTAAAATTTTGACACCATTTTTCTTTGTACTTTTTCATTATGAAAAAAATATTTAAAAAGCAAAAAAAACTGTTGGGTCTTAAAGAAGAGACCTTAAACTAAATTCGATAGAAATTTAAAGTCGATATATTAAATAGAAGGAGAATGGCAACGGTTTTTTCACGTGGGGTCCACCTGACCCCTTATGACCAACAAGTTATTATTCGGAGGTGTGACCACAACGGGTTAAGAAACAATTATTATCAAACTCTCATGTATTAAGTTTAATGAAATCTGTTAAAGAATCTCAAAAAAACGTTTAAGTATCTTTTTCTCACTTATAGATAATATATAATTTTTTTTGCAGAACGGCTTTCAAGAAGTATCCCAAAATCAGTGGAAAGGAAGTGGATCTCTATTTACTTTACGTACTCGTTACTGCTCATGGAGGATGGATTAAGGTTAGTTTAAAAAAATAAGAATAACAAATCTTTTAATGCAAGAACAATAAGTATACACTGTTAAAAAAAAACTGATCAAAATTTAATACACTGTGAGTAAAGTTATTTGCATATACCGTCAATTAAATTTAATATACCATTATGTTTTAGAATTAATATACAGCCATATTAAAATTAATATACTTTATATTAATATTAATATATTAAATTTAATTTACGGTATATGCAAATGACTTTACAAAATGTATATTAAAAGTATATTAATTTCACAAACATTTTTAACATGGTAGTTAAAATGGTCACAAGACTTGGTCAAAATTATTTTAAATAATCTATATTTTGTTCATTTGAACGTTCAAAACTCAAGTTTGAATTGGATAACCTTATAAATGCTAAAACCTAATAAAAGATTTTCACTAACAATTAAAAGATGGAAAGTCATTAATCATAATCATTTTACAATATTAGATAAGCATTTTTTTTAGAATGAAACAGGCATGGAAACCCCATTTACATTTGTATTGATTAATTGTGCGAATTACTACAATTTATGAATATATTTTGTATTAGTCAAGTTTCCATTGTCATGGCTCTGCTTATTCACGGAAATCATCAATTGTTATTTAGTCTTCCGCAATTAATTGCTCCGATTGTCAAGACTGGCAATATTATTCTTGAGGTCGGGTTTGAGTCTTGAATCGTTCTCTATAACACATAAAAATGATAAATTGATAAAGATCGATCTGTTAATTTGAAAAGACTCTTTAATTATGTCTGCTTTTACAAAATCGTGGCTCATTGTCACTTGTATGTATATTTATTGAATTATATTGTGAAATTTTTATGGATATGATGGATTTTTATGAGATTTCTAATAATTTTAAAAGACTTCAAGAGATTTTTCTAATTTTTAAAAGATTTTGTGGAATTTTAATTGTTATCATTGAATTTTAAAGAATTTCAAGAAGTTTCTGGAAATTTTAAGAGATTTAAAAAGATATCTGAGATTTTTAAAAGATTTTAAAGGGATTTTAAATATTATCATGGAATTTCCAGGAATTTTAAGAGTATTCAAGAGATTTTAGTAATTTTTACAAGAGTTTATCTCATTTTTACAGATTTTATTAAATTTTTTTATATTTCTAATAATTTTAAAGGATTTCAATAGACTTTTCTGATTTTTAAAAGATTTTATGGAATTTCTAAAGATTTCATGGAATTTGACGAGATCTTTAATATTTTTAATGGATTTTGAATGATATGAAGGGAATTTAAATGTTTATTGTAGAATTTTAAAGAATTCCAAGAAGTTTCTTGGAATTTTAAGAGGTTTTCAGGACTTGATCAGATGTTAATCGGATTTCGAGGGATTTTTATGACTTTTAAAATATTTTATGTGATTTAAAGGACTTGAAAACTTGTCAAAGAATTTTATTGAGTGATTTCAAAAGATTTATATAATTTTTAAAAGATTTTGTAGAATTTACAAAGATTTCGAAGGTTTTCGTCAAATTTTAAGGGCTTTCAAAAAATATTTCTAATTTATAAAAGATTTTGTAATATTTTTAAAGATTTCATGGAATTTGATGAAATCTTTAATGATTTGAAGAGATTTTAAGAGTTGAGAAATTTTCAGCCGTTGCTAGAAATTTTTAGAGATTTTCACTAATTTTAACATGGATTTCAAGAGATTAATGATTTTGAAGGTTTTTATGTACATTTTTAACGATTTTTAAGTGATTTTTACTAAATTCAAGAGATTTTTAGGATATTAAAACGATTTTGTAGAATTGTGTGGGATTTGAAGATATGTCATGAAATTTTAAGGGATTTTAAAATCTTTGTAAGAGTTTTCTGTGGTTTTAAGGAATTAAAAATATTATCTTGAAATTTTAAGGAATTTTTATGAGATTTTTAATAATTTTAAGTGATTTCGAGAGATTTTTCTGATATTTAAATGATTTTGTGAGAATTTTAAAGGATTTCGTGGAATTTGATAAGATTTATATGTAATATTTTTAAGGGATATAAAAAATTTTTAAGTTTGTCATGGAAGTTCAAAAGGTTTCTAAGAGTTTTTCGAGATTTTCATAAATTTTAATGTGGATTTCAGAAGACTTATGAGTTTGAAAATTTTTCTGGAATTTTTAAGAATTTAATGGAATTTGAAGATATTTCTAATACCTTTAATGGATTTTAAAGGATATAAAAGGGATTTTAATTATTATCATTGAATTTAAAAGAATCTCAAGAAGTATTTGAAAATTTTAAGAGATTTTCACGAAGTTTAATCGATTTCATAGGTTTTCAAAGGTTTTTCCTGGAATTTTTAGAGATTTTCACGAAGTTTAACATAGACTTTAAGAGATTAGAGAAATAAAATATAATAAATTATATAATATTGAAAAAGAACGTAAATGCGCGCGCGGAGCGCGCGTTCGTTCTTGTGTTGTTAAGGCCATGTAAAACTTATCCGATCCCTACCTTACCGACATTTTTTCTCTGCAATGCTACGTCTACATTTATTGAGATATCAAATTGAAAATTTCTAAAATCAAAGAAAATATGCTAAGGCATGTTTATCTGGTTTTAAATTTTTGTAGAAATAAAAAAAAAATTTGTTAAAAAAATTTTTTTTTATAAATGTCAATATTTAGGACCAGATAAACGTACCTTAATGTTTTAGTTTCAATTTTTAAAGTTTTCAATTTGATATCTTAACAAATGTATACTTAGAATTGCAGAGAAAAAATGTCGGTAAGGTAGGGATCGGGTAAGTCTTACATGGCCTTAATATACATCTTTTTGTGGAAAATTAGGAGTGATTAGAGCGACAACTGACACTACTGCCGAGTGTGTAGAACTCTTTCTATATCGTGATTCACTTTAAAGTCTAGCACCAATGAAAAAATGTTCAGGAGGAGGTAGAACGCGTGCTTCGGTTTATAAAGAGAAATTCTTGGAGCTCGTAAACAATAGAGTAGATTATAGTATCCGAATGAAGTTAGAAGTTCGTTCCAATTATTATCAATCTGTGACGTCGGAACGCCTCGCATGACATACAGTCCTTTTGATTTACAGACTCTTAAAAATGGATGATTTCCAACACCGAGAAAAATAGTTTCTTCGTTTACGAGGAAAATTCCTTTTATGGAATTTTCTCAAAAATGAGTATATTCCTTTATGAATTAGATTATTTTCCTCCACTTTTAAGGGTATATTCTACGGTGACGTAACCAATTTTTTTTGGTCCTCATCATGGCCAAAACGGAATCATATATCGCTCTCAAAATTTGGAATACAGGAAATGAGACATTTAATTGTGTTTGTATATTTAGTTGTAGACAAAATTTTGAAAAAAAAATCAAGTCGGTGAAGAGGAATCCTTTTAAAGATGAATCCTTTTAAACGAAGAAAATATTTTTCTCGGTTAATAAATGTTTGAGCCGCTGAGTTCAATAGAAATTTAAGCTTTGGTAATATTCATCAATTACAGAGGAATTTGTATTAAAAATTAAATTCTTGAGCGCGACTTATCCAAGAATGATAATATTAGTATAACTGGTGTAAAGATAATTTAATCTACCACAGATGTTTGTAAGGCTTTCATATCTTTCTTGTTAAGCCTTCAAAAATTCTCATATCCTATGACTCCGCTTTCATTCTGATACACTCGTTTTAGTGTGATTCTGATCTGGAAAACTGGCAAGGATTCCACAAGGTGTTAGAAGGTAGTAAATAAAATTTTCGCGAAAGACTTCTTTCAAACTAAAAACATCTTTCTTTTTGTTCTAGTCTGCTTTAGAAGGCCTAAAATAAGCGTTTTTTCTGGAACTTTTTTAGAACAGAAGAAAATGAGCAAGTTAGCGACCTTTTTACCATGTTTTAATGCATATTTGAACACTCTAAAAAAATTTGTTCAGGTAAAAATATTAAAAAGCAGTTGATTTGTATACACATGTGTGTAACATTCTGTACTTGGACCCTCCAATCGGCGAGCAAGATAGAGCTCGTAATTTTCGTCTGAAACAAAAACTCCAACGAAAATTTTAATTCTTATATATTTTTCTTCTATCTGAACTAAGAAAATTAATGAAAAAAAATTTTTAAACATTTTTTTTAGCATTTTGAACTGAATTTAAAAAAAAACACGTTTTTCATTCAAACTCGCGATAAGTTTTTAATTTCACAATTTCTTCGTAATTTTCTTAGTTCACATAGAAGAAAATTATATGAGAATTAAAATTTTCGTTGGGATTTTTGTTTCAGACAAAAATTACGAGCTCTATCTTGCTCGCCGATTGGAGACTCCAAGTACAGAATGTTACACACATGTATATATAAATCAACAGTTTTTCAATATTTTTTCCTGAACAAATTTTTTTAGTGTGTTCAAATATGCATTAAAACATGGTAAAAAGGCCGCCGTTACACGCTTTGTGGGGTCCTTGCCACTTTTCAAGATCAGGGCTGCACTAGAATTAGGGAAAACTGTCCAGGACCCCATCAAAACCCCATAAAAATTTCTGCACAGCGGCAGGAGGGAAATGACAGTAAATCTCTCATATTAGTGTTACATGATGATACGAGATACTCGATTGTCTTGATCATTTTCAAGCGTTCGAGAAGCATTTATTACGGGGGTGGAAACCACCCTTAGTTACAAAAGACTCTTCGAATATCACTTCTATAAAATATATAGAAAAGTTAATGACAAAATGTTGAAAAGTCTCATAGAAATTCGATTTGAGGTATTGAGTATTTGTGAACTTCTTCTTCTTCTTCTTCTTCTTCTTCTTCTTAATTTTTCATTGGCTAGTGCCTGCTTTTAAAAAGCTTTGCACATACGGCTATGACTTATTTGTGAACTACTTTAATATAAGATTTATAGAACTGAGTTCTAGAAAATGAGCTGCGTACTTGTTTTTTGCGCAGGTAGCGACATTCTTCGCGTCTCTCGCTTATATCTTAAGGGCATTTGATACTTTACCATAAGAGCATTTTAGTTTCCGCAACTTTACGTTCGGAATAATAAATATTTTTTGCTAAAACTAGGCCATTTACCATGTCTGTAAGAAACGGAGGTAAATAGCCTAGTTTTAAAGAAAAATATTTATTATTGCGAACCTAAAGTTGCGGAAACTAAATTTGCTCTTATGGTAATTACCACATGCCCTTAAATTTTTTGTTTTGTATTTCAAGTTAGGTTTAGCTACGATGCTTTAGGCGTGTGTTAGGAATTAGGTGTAATGCGAAAGTTTCTGGGGTCAAACCCGCGGCGAATAATAAAAATTTTCATAGCGTGCGTTTATAAATAGTGTAGTGACTGTGTGTGTAAATACTAAATAATTGTGTACGTAAACATGTGAAAAGATATTAGAGTACATATAATAATAATATTAATAATAATAATAATAATAATAATATTTTTCGGTGCTAAATCGGTTATCGTTTTCTAGAACTGCTCTCTAAAGTTTCGAGACTTCTTCGATATAGACTGTGTACATTAGCTAGAGTTTTAGATTTTATAGAACTATTCTACGTTTTTCGTGGAATAGTTTAACACAATGTAAAACCAAGAAGATTTTAACTTTTATTAAACTACCCACACTGAGAAAAATAGATTGTACTGTTTATGATCTTGGAAGGTTAACTATGGAATAGCGATCTAGATATTAAACTTTACAATCTGGATGTTAAATGGTATAATCTAGATTATGAGTTTTATAATCCAGGATTTTAAAAATTAACATCTACGCGAAAAAATTTGTCGCTTAAAAAGTCATCGACTTTGTTTAATACTCGTGGATATGTCAGAAAGTCGATTAAATGTTATGAAACTCATTATTCAAGAACATAATAGATAATCGTCTGAAATATATACAAAAGTTGATAAAAATTTAAAACGTAAATTCGAAAGTTTAAGTGACAGTCGCTGAAAATTTAAAACACTACTGTGGGTTTTATCAAACAGATTTTATATTCTCTAAGCCAGTTGTCGAAATTTTAAACGACAGTCGTAGAAAATGTTGAATAGTTGGAGGCAGTGCCGACTTTATTCTTTAATTCTGACAATCTGAGTCAAAAGTTTCTTTATGTTTTCAATATAATTTTCAAAATCCCTCAGTGTTATAATATTTAGTTACATACAAGACAAAATAGATAAAATATACACAAACAACATGAAACCTAACCAAAATTATCACAACAGCAGAAAACCGAGAGAGACCGCATATATTGCGCGATGCTACGAATTACGTTTCTGCGCATCATTTTCTGCGACTGTCGAGAAAATTTTAGAAGACAGGATTATTAATTCTTAGAAAAGATCGCTCAGTCCTTTAAATACTTTATTATAATAAATACGCGATTTATTTTCTTCGACTCTGTTTCTTAAAAGTTATTCGACTTTTTTTATACTATGTCCTAAAAGTCATTGAAACTTTTCAAGACTTTCTCCGATTTTATTTTCTGTCCACGAATCTTCGAATAGTCTCTTAAAGTTTAAGCGACGAATTTTTTCCGTGCAGATTATACGGTTTAACATCCCGATTGTACGGTTTAATATCTAGATCGCTGTCCCATAGTTAACCTTCCAAGATCATAAACCGTACAATCCATTTTTCTCAGTGCACCGTATCCTCTACTATAGGACTAGTTATGTACAGTTTAATGAACTTTTTTTTCCGTGTATTTACACTGAATGCCATTATCACTGGCCGATTAGACTAGGAGGAGAGTGTTCCATCTCTCCTCCCATTTCATCTCTCCCCGACTTACCCTATGAGGCGAGATGAGATGAGATGAGATGAGATTTAATAAAAAAATAATAATAAGACGAGAACTTTTCTCGTTATTGCTCATTTCTTGTATTTCATGCTCAAATGCAACACTCCCGAGCACTGTTGCCGTAAGTCGAGTTTGTACGCATGTTTGATCGCGAAGGTTATCAATCTGAGCGCTAACCACGACCAGCGCAAGAGTTTAGGACGATGTACAATCGGGAAGACTATTATAGCTTACTTGAAACGCGCTGTGTCAATGGACTCTGCAGGCGCCACGACGCCTCGAGAGCGACCGAGAATGTTTCCGCGGGCGACCGATATTCAAATCTAAGCCTAAGCGCAAGGATAACGCGGAAGTGGTGCAAGGTCACGGTCGCCCTGGGAAGCCCTCTCTGGCGGGCGTTGCGGGAGGGGGGAAGTAGAAGAGAACAGAAAGAGAGAGAGAGAGAGAGAGGTAGAAATGGTGGTGGTAGATGAGGGTTTCCCCTCAACAAGTGTGATCGTTCTGTGCACGAGGCTTACTGGGTTATATAGCTTGCGAACAAACCTGCGTCGTGTTCAGAACCGCGCGGACGCGGAAGAAACTTTGCTGTCTTTCGGACTCCCGATATAACTCGCGTCTCTTCCTCCTCAAACTATTTGCAACTTCATCTTCATCATCATCATTAACATCATCATCATCGTCGTCGTAGTCTTCGTCGTCTTCATTATCATCAACATCATCATCACCATCATCATCATCATCATCATCATCATCATCATCATCATCATCATCATCAT
>CAJFCO010000443.1:197427-214066 GCA_904066015.1 Synergus gifuensis
TAACATCAACATTAAACATAGCACTAGTGATCGAAATCAAAGACACACAGGTTTAATACATTTAAAGTTTATTTTAATTAACAGGATCACTCAGTTGACAAATTACCGACGATTTTTAATACGAATAATAAATTTAAGATATAATCCAGATTTAGAGAGATGTTTCACTAAAGACGTAAAGGTAAGAAATAACTCGCAGATTAATGAGTAAAGATTGATTCAAAAAGATGTTTGAGATTCAAGAAACAAAGTGTAACTGCAGAAAAGTGTTTTCTACTCAAGAAACATAGAGTAACGAACAAAAGGTGTTTTCGACTCGAGAAACATAAAGTGACGAACGACGATGTGATCAACTCCAGAGACATAAAGTGACTAACTTCTTGAGAGTCGTTAGGGTTTAGAGGTACATTTTTAGGGGAAGAAAGATTGTTATAAAAAGTAGGAGTAACTTATTGAAAATACTCGTACTTTGACAAACCTTCAACTCATTTATGGTTGGTAGACCCGTAGAGTCAAAAAGTACCTGCACTATAGGCGTTCGCAAGACGGATTAGCACCAGATTCTAAAAATATGGGGAACATTTGGATTAAGTGAGAGAATTTGAAGGCCTTAGCATTTACTACTAGATTTACAACTCTTATTTCTAGAAAATGTGAAGGGAAACTCCAAAGATTATTGTACTTGTCTAAGTTTTACAATCCATGAAAACAGCAGATGTTTCGTCAAAAAGATTGGAGAAAACCCAATTTTAAATTAAGACTTAACATTATTGTTATTAACAAACATGTCTTTTAACAGTACATAGAATTAGGTGATTAAACATCAACACACAGAAAATACTCTATGGCTGTTTAACAACCACAGAAAAAATAGTAAAGTGTAGGATAACTACTAATTTGTAGTTGTCACAACCACGATTTTGATTGACAGAACCACATGTGATTGTGGCAGCTATTATTAAATAGTTGTGGAAACTGTTTATTAATAGTTGTCACATAGTTGTAGTTGTTGCCTTAATAGTTGTGGTTTTACTATATTTTACTATTTCTGTGGTTGTCAACCATACCAGTTTTTTCCGTGCATCATCTTCGTCATCATCATCATCATCGTCAATCGAACACCCTTTTTCTCCCCGTCTCTCGTATCCAATTTACATGGTTATGCTCCCTGTGCAACGTGAAATCAATAGCGGGTTGTGTAGATGTTAGGAAATTCATATCTGATTTCACACACCATTTCCAACCGATCATTTATGAGAAATGATGAGATGTTAAAAAGTTTTCAGTTTGTTCAAAACATAAAAGAGTCATTATTCAAATCATATTGTTAAGTAAATTAAGACAACAGGGAAGAGTGATTTGGAGTTCAAAGTGTGAAGAATAACAAGTGTTTCGGTACTTTATGCATCGATCTTATAAATCGGAATCGAACTGTTAATGGAATCGCTGTTGATGCTTAGATGATTACACAGGATTTGTTAAAACCAATCAATTTGTCAGGATTCTGGATAATAT
The DNA here is from genome assembly GCA_904066015.1 of Synergus gifuensis. Classification (NCBI taxonomy): domain Eukaryota; kingdom Metazoa; phylum Arthropoda; class Insecta; order Hymenoptera; family Cynipidae; genus Synergus; species Synergus gifuensis. The sequence continues at coordinate 198,943 of CAJFCO010000443.1, forward strand.
AGTACAGCTATTTGATAATAAAAGTAAACTTCGGTTACAGGTTACATGCGGTACTGCGGGTCTATTTTTAAGATTACAAAATAATTGCTGAAGAATATTTTTACAAGAAAGAGTTTTTGAACATTCGACTTCAATATTGATTTTTATTAATTCATTCTGTGAACAATGGAATCATCTTCGTAAAATTAGCTTGGCTCGAATTGCTTGAGAAACGACGAAGCATGGAGAAACGATACGTCCCAACTACTCATGAAACGTTGGATACTACTGTGTAAATGTAAACTGTAAATCCAAAGCCTTCCGAGTCTTCAACCCGCGTCTCTTCAGGCATATTAAATTACCGGGGAAAATATTGTCCGTCTTACTTCTGCCCTCCAAGCTTATTAATCGCTTCTTTAAGACAATATTTCTTCACTTGGTCTCCCTTGAAACGAACCCTGCATCGTGGAAAATTTCAACAACAGTCTCCAACTTCCTTCTGATAGAGTTGTCACTGAATAGACCACTTCACCGAGTCGAAATTTATTCGACTTGGAATATTCAACATTTGTGGAAGAGTATCTAAAATTTTTAAAAATAAATATTGTATCTATAAATATATATATATTTTTTAAATTCTGCTTGATATTGTAGCGATGTGTATTCATTGAAAATTTTATCACAGTATTTTAAGCAAAGGAAATACGTTTTGGCCGGCGCCACTTCCTGCAGTCATTTCCGGTATCTCCCTTCTCATTTTTCATAGTTTCAACAGGCAGGAACTTTTCGTAACTAAGTCGTTGATGTGTGACGAATTTTTGTTAAAAGTCAGTTGTTTTATTCATTTAGTAAAAATTTATTAAAATTAACTCTAGAATGACACAAAGAGTTTTTGTTAGCAATAACGATGTTATATTATACATTATATAAAATCTTTTGAGAAAAATGGCTTATTGAAATTGGATTGACCTTCAAATCTGACAGTCGTACAGTTGTGAAAACTCTTTCGAGTTTTTAGGTAGGGCTATGACTTCAAGACGGGTAATCCTTCACTAAATGAACGATATATTTTCTTCCTCACTCCAACGCCCCTCAACCCTTAACCGGTTGCAGCTCGAGACTGCAATCGAGGTTAAGGAAGGAGGTAAAGTTATTTCGATAAAAAAAGCCTGGATTCAAGAATTTTTTTTCACGCTACAGTGCTTTTTTATTTAACTTTAATGTTATAAAACAGGATTTGAAGTGAATTGTGAAAGCTAAAAAAAGTGCATCACGAACCTATCGCGAGATGGTATAATAAAAAAAATTAATACCGAATCCTTCAGGTTTCAAAATAGTCTAAAACCGAAACGCATATATGTATTTCGTTTCATTCCCTGAGTAACGTTACCACGTAACTTGAGAAAACGTTATCTTAAAACAAAAGCATTATCTTTACTGATGCATTCGAGCGTTTGAGTTGAAAACTAAATCGGTATTTTTTCTCCCTTGTCATGTACAAAATTATGCGAAGTTCACAGCATTGAAGCCATTTTCACGCTTTTGATCAAATTTCCAGGATTCGGTATCTTATGTTCCATTTTACTGGATGGGACAATAACTGGCAAAAAATATTCTATATTCAAGTTTGAAACAAAGGAAAGTGAAACCCATAACTATTAAATAAGGCTCAGGTTGCATATAATCTCAAGGCCAACAACTCCGGTCATCTTACTCTAGAGGTAGGGAAAAGAAAATCATTAAAATTAGCCGATTCCCTCTGAATTAGGGTCGATCCACGACACTTCAAGGCCACACATAGTGCGCTTGTTACTAGAAGTTGCTATAAAGCTCAGACCGCGGATAGGATAGGGTCTCGAGACTCGCGACTAGACGTGTCAGACTCTCGTGGTGGTCTGGTCTAGGTCTGCTGGACCGGTCGAACGTATTGTATAAATGTAGGTGCCAGAGGGCAAAGGAATCCAAGTGGACTCGACAGTGCTGAGTCAGGTGCCACGGCGCTTGCATGCTCGATTCTTCCAAGCGGGGGTCATTTGGCTGCGGTCGATACGGCAACACCGCGCCCAACTGCACACACTCACACACTACCAACTGCATTACACACATAGCCACTGATATTCTTGTTTGCTCTATTCGTGTTCTGGTCTGGCAACATCGCATGATCAGTTGCTTGCTCGTTCGAAAGGAAAGGGCTGCGCACTCGCACACTGCGGAGGTGGCAAAGAAACCAAACTGCTCTCTCTTTCTCTTATTTTCCTTGTTTTACACACATGCAGCATGCAAGGCGCCGAAATTGGAAAATTGCATGCGAAGAGACGGCGCTAAATGTCTGACCACAGCAGTTATGAAGGATGGAATGTTCCATGCTAAATTGCTAAGAGCTAAGCAACTAAGGCTCTGCATGAGCTATAGGGAATAGGAGTTTTTGCACTTGAGTGGAATGATTTCGGTAAGACTGTCAGCCATTACGTAATTTTCGAACCATTCTTTCGTAATGCTTAAAAATAGATTTTCTAGGTCTGTAATTTACTCATGATGGAAGCTTATCACTTGGTACCAGGAGTTAGCCTAAACAATGACGTGACCAGGTTGGTGAAGGCGAGGACCAGGGTCTTCAGTTCGATCAATGCCTTAGTCGAATGAACTTCTTGAAATACTTTGAATATTCATTTTTGTATTTGTAATTCCGAATTGTCTTTAATTAAATTTCCACTCATATTAACCATTTGGTAACTTAATATCCTTACTTTACACTCGCACCGCTTCGAAGTTCAGGTGCTTTTCAAGTCGTGGTCAATGATCTTCTCTTTTTAGGACTGTTGAGAGATGGGTACGCAACCGAAAGATAAAATATTTGCGACTTATAGTGGCCTTGCTTTCTATGCTTCTGCGTCAATCATACGCCTGTGAACGGCCGACCTCGAAGGTACAACAATTGCATAACATGTAAAGAAATGCTCAAAATTGAATTGTCGAAGGATTAGACATTTTTTCTGTTCCATGACTTTTGACAAGATGATATTTTCGACGTTTTGTTGGTACTTGGCGTTTCACTCTTTCAGAGTTCAAACTCGGTGTGTTCAACTTACAAACATGATTCAAAATGCTTACAAATTCAGAATTCCATGCACGTCTCATTTGTCGAATGTCACGACCCCGTTTCTACCATTTGGATTTCTGTTTCTACGTGTTTCTACTTTCGTAGCTGGCGGTAGCGTTTGCCCTGCGAGAGTCTCTCCAAAGGCAGTAAAAAGCGGATCAGCGAAGGCGCAGAAAGGGAAGAAGCTCTCATTTCGTCCACAAATACAGACACCTACAAGAACATTGATAGCCGTTCAGTTCTAAGCTAAGGTGAACGTGAGTGACAGAGATAGAGAGGGAAGAGCGAGATAGAGAAATAGATTATTAGTGAGAAGGAGAGCAAGAGAGTGTTGCTGTGTTGCCGAGAGCATGAGAGAGACAGAGCTACTTCCGAGAGCGGAGGAGCCCATGAACTGGCAACGCTGTCGGGAGATAAATACAGACGACCAGAGCTGAACCGTCCGTGCTCTGAGGAGAGATAGATAAACCGTTAGTCTGGTAGATGCAAGCGAGACGGATAAAGGCTGTCGAGTCGAGGGAAACCATACCATACCACTTCTTTTCGCCTCGACACGTCGCCTGAACGTGCCGCACAAAGCGGCATGGCAGCTGCCTACAGAGGCGAGCCATTTACTGTCTTCGCACACACCACACTAGCTTTTCAAGCACATAACCGTGTTTGGCGTGTTTTTATCGCGTATCAACCAACGAGCAACCAACCTCCGCATGTGGCTGGTTATTTTCGCTCGATACCGTGCGTAAGAGTGAGAAACTAATGCGTGAGCGAGAAAGCAATACGCCAGCGAGATCGCAAAAGAAAAGAGACAGATGGAGAGCACGAGGCGTCCAACTTTCCTCGGGTTCTTACTCCCAACTCCCAATACCCCTCTCACTTCTCTCATTTCTTGTTTTTTTTCTTTCTTCTAACTTACATGGTTCTATTCGTTTTGGTATACTAGCGGCTCATAAAAGATTACCAATGCCGACGTGTTGTTCTCCTTGTTCCTCTTTCCTATTGAATTTGGAGAAGTCCCTGTGTATCGCTGTTTACTCTTACATTTTTATCGTTATCAGCATATGAGAAAGTGGTGGTAGAAAACATAGATTATATTTCCAGTTTGATGTTTACTGGATTTCCAGGTTCGTTCTGGCGCTGATGAGCACCTCCGTGGGGAACTTTCAGGTCAACAGATAATATAGGAACTCCATATCAAATTAGCTCTAATCTTTATTCCTGCTGGAATTACACTTTGGTTTTAGCCATACTTTTATTAAACACACCTTACACTACATGAATTATTTATACGAAGATATCACTCTAGCACTCGTTTCTAGTATTATAATTGACAGCGGTTGCAATGAAGTTAAACTTCTGACTTTAATGCCTAGTGGCATTACAATTTTGTAGCGAGAATACAACAAAAATTCCAGGTCTAGGAATGGATCCAAAAACAACACTAATTCACAAAATGATTTCGCATCACAAGCTTTATCATGAGCGATGCCCAAGTTCCAAACAAAAGATAGCGAAATTTAGACAAACTTTTCTGAGCATCCGACCGAAGAGAAACGAAAGAGGGAGAGAGCCAGAGAAAACTGGTGGAGATTCTCACGCGACTCAATTATTGATCCATCGGATCGAACATACTTTCTAGTTTACCGACGATCATTAACATAATATAGTTTTAAGTATCTTGTCCTAGCCATCGCATTTCCTAGGAGTTTCTGTTCAACGAAACATTTGCTGGTTTCCATTAGTCTTAAAGTTTAGCCTCCAAATATGATAATCTCTAGAATTTCTTTCACACTTCGAAAATAAGAATTGTAAAATTAAGTCTTTGTAACTACCTGGAGCCAGTCTAATCTCTCATCCAGCACGTACTATCCTAAGCTTTTTATTACTCCACTTAAGAAACGATCCAAACATTCGCTGGTCATCTTGTGTTTACGGTTTTATGTTTATCCGTCTTACCCACGCCTGATTCAGGTACTCTTCGACCCTATACATTACCAATCATAAAACCCATAGCAGATTTGTCAAAGTGACCATCAAAATGGTTTTCTCCAAGGAAGTCCCACTCAAATGTTAAACAACCAATCGCTTTGCCTTTCCCTCTCAATGTACACTGAATCTTTGAGTTCTTCCTCGACAAAATGTACTAGTAGATCTTAAAGGACAGCGAAATACAGACTTGTACAATCCTTCGACGAGAGCACATCTCTCTACTTTGCAAATAAATACTATTTTACGAGACAAGTCGATTGGTCCTATAAGAAAGTACGTAACTCACAGTGACGAATAGAAAATAAGTAACTCACACTAACAAATAGAATCTTCGCAACTCGGAGCGACGGATAGAAAATACGCAACTCGCGGTAGTGGATCGAAACTAAGTAACTTAATTTTTTCGGATTTTGAGTTACCATCAGAAACTTTTGCTGGAGAGTGTTGAAGGCTTTAATAAAAATGCTTCAATTCTTATATACATTAATTTCAAGCATATTAATTAATGAAAAACAAATTCACGTAACTCGTTTTCGTTGATAGATTCCGTGATGAAAGTACGTAACTCAGATAAAATAGTTCTAACCTTAACCGTGGCGCCACTGTTGCTGAGGATTGATTCCATTGTTTATATTAATCTAACCTCAAAATAAAATATTGTGCAGTGCCTGGCAGTGCAAAGTTTTTTTAATAAATAAAGAGGTATGGAATTCTGTGAGGAGACAGGAAAGTCGACAGTTTTGTCACTTTCATTGGAAAGTAAGTGTTCAGTATAATTTGAAAGTTAAGTAACCTAAAATAATCAATTAATTTATTTAATATTAGTATAAATATTTCAATTATACATTTTAACTTCCACCAATATTATACACATACTTCCACTAAAGTAATATATTAATTTGTTGATAACAATGTCACACAATAATTAAAAAAGATATTAATTATTAAATAATATAATTATATTACATTATAATATTATCTAGTAATAAAAATAATATAAAATATATATTACAGTAAAATAATATTAAAGTAGGAAAAAATACAAAATTTGTGGTTATAATCACACTATTGCAATATTGCATAAAAAACATCACTAAACTGTTTTAAACATAAAATTTAGGTAATATTTCACTTTGATCAGATTATAGGATCCCTAGAAACACTTTATTATCTCTGAAAATATTACCCTTGAATTGTGAATACTATTTAAAACTTCAACGCGGTCTCCTAAAATATTGCATTTTCTGACTTACTTAGTTTCTATCTGCTACTGCGAGTTACGTATTTTCTATCCGTCACTGCGAGTTGCGTAGATTCTATTTTTCAGCGTGAGTTACTTATTTTCTATCCGTCACTGTGAGTTACGTACTTTCTTATAGGACCCATCGAAGTTTCTCTAATTAATCCAAACATTACGAAATATACTTATACCGGATTAGTTTTCGGACTAAGACACCTACACATAGCTGTACTGAGTGATAAGGAAAGGTTTTTGTGTCGATTCTATCTGTCGTCTGTCATCCGTCGTAATTTATCAATAAAGAATAGTAAATTATGGAATATATCGTGTAGAACAAAGTGTATATAAAAAATAAAAAGGTCATATTAAAAATTATATGTATTTCTTTAATTTAAAGAAATTTTTCATTTGAAGCAATCATATATTTTTTAAAATCAAACAAATGTTTCTTTGGCCGTATATCAATACTAGAATTTCTTTGATTCAAAGATAGTTTCTTTGCTTCAAAGAAACTTTTTTTTGGATGTTCGTGACGCTAAAATGATCTGCACGTTAACGTTGTAAATAGCAATGAAATGAGATTTTCTGTTATAGATGGTAATATAAATTCTAAGCTTAAATTGTCACAAATGATATTCTCTTTATGAAGGAAAAAAAAAAAAAAAAAAAAACGACTAGCTTCGAGGTTAGCCGAATGAGTCGATCATGCCTGCGGGGCCGAACACTCGCAGCTCACTTCTGAGCCTATTTAAGCAGAAATTTTTTCTACAGTATCAGAAACGGCTGGGTTGCAAAAACTGTGATTGGCTTACTCCACAAGCTTCGCTACGATGTTGAAGGCAAAATTAGTTTTTGCTATTCAGAGTATGCGTTATTTTTACCGTATAAGCAAATTTAGATAACTCGGGGTTTTTCTCACATTTTTTTCCAAAAATTAAAAATTGTGAAAAAATACTCAAACAATCAGAATTTGATCATACGGTAAGTAAAACATGCCTTTAAGAATATGGAAGCATTTAAAGAAAGGATCTTATGGGTATTTGTGAATGAAACTAGTAAGTAAAGTAAAGTAAGACAAAGTTTTGCAGAAGTTCAATGAGCTTTACCAGTTACCATATAAAAAAATTGCAAACCCTTACTCTGAATGTGATTTGCATATGCGGTCACCCGCAAATGTTTAAAGAGGGTCTGTACTATATGTAGTGTTTCCTGCTCTTGGAGAGTGAGAGAAATTGATGATAGTTGAATGTATTCTTTGAAAATAAATAATTGTATAACTTCACAATAAACTCCAGTTCATTAATTTTATCTCGAAATTGGATCAGAATCAGGTGCAAAGCTTTGATGTCTATTTCAGGTTTTTTTTCTTTGATCAGACAATTTGGGATCAAAATGATACGATTTTGGAGATCAATAACCTATCGAAACGATAGACTTTTTTCAAGTTTTTTTTTTTTTTTGATCATAATTTGATAAATACCGTGGGGTTTACTTGTTTAGAAATCAATATGAGAAAAGCTTTTTTTTTAAATCTTGAAAAGGGAAAAGAAACTTCATTCAAGAAATCCAATTGCGACTCCGTGTTTCATTCTTGTATTATTTTTGTATTTCCGCCTCTTTTCCTCTCATTGAGATTCAATGGAAATCAATGGCATTCATGAAAATCAATTTTGGAGTGAATAACCCTGCGGAAAAAACAAAGGATAAAGTTTACATCGTTTCCAGGTTCACAGTTCATTTTTCACTCTCCGTGAGAAGCGAATCATAAAGAAGTGTAAAGTTATAAAAGGCACACGTTCAGCCTTCAAACAAAATGATTCTTTTATTACTTTACACTTTCAAAAAATTTTTCCTCCGAAGAGTGATGTTTTTTTTCGCTCTTACAACTGGTTCTTTCTTGCGTAAACAGATTACCTCATTTTTTTAAATTCAAATCATTGCTTTAAATACAAATGTTCAAGACCGCAAAACGTCGATACTACAAGGTTAAACCGATTAAATTGCTTATTGGCTCTCCTTAAGCTAATAGAACACGTTCACGGGGAAGAAAGAAGTTAACACGTAAAGAACAACTGCAATCGTTTTAAGAGGAATTAAATATGGAGATTCACATCACCTGCAATGCAATAATTATAATATTTGTATTTTGTTTGATAATTATGTCTTGCCTCTAATTCAAATGTATCAAAACGCTAAATATATAGCAGATGATCTTGAACATTGTTGTTCATGAAGAGTTATATAAAAATTTAAGAAGTGAATTTGTCATAAATTTCATCTTGCGAGTATGTAGCGAAAAAGAGGAACATTAATGGCCTTGGCCGACGGGCATCAGTCGGTAGCCATCACTCGAGCACAAGACGAAGTACTTAGCGGTCACTGCACCTTTCCTTGTGTAACGTCTTCGGCAACCATGGTCATACAATTTGCAGCCGGAGTCTTCACTTCAGTCTCCGCTCTACCTGTCTGCACTTTTGGCGCAAGCTCGCCATTATCATGAGACAAGGTTTATAACGACCCACTTTGATCTTCATTCCTTGCTTAGTACTCGCATACCTTTCATGACATTCTTATGCTTTATAGCTCTAATATAGTTTTCTTCACCGCTATTTTCAACATTCCTTTACTAATGAAGTAACGCTAGCGATGTTCATTTAGTATTCATGATTTTTGGCATTCGTATATTTTGTTGTTTGCTACCTTAATGATCAGTAGAAGGTTTTTGATTCAGTAAAAATATTAAGCATTAACAAAGAAGTAATACCTAATTGGAATACCCAATTCCATAAACTAAATGCAAAACTTGACTAATATTATATATGTCTGGTGACATGGTATCTCGGTAGTTGTTAGCGTATGACAGACCCTATAGATTAGTTTATCTTACGTAACGTCACTGGAGAGAGAAAGAGTGGCCATTGTTTGCGAGGCAATTGCGTATAGAACGGTACCCGCATATGCTCACATACTAGTTTTACGACAATTTTAGCACCAAACCCTGCTTAATTATACTAACACGCTTTTTTCTACTTTTTTTTCAACGTATTGAATTTCAAGAGCACTTCGCTAATGAAGATCGAATTGTATATTAATGACATTTTTTCAATAAGATATCGACATGTTGATATTTTGGTGATGTTATCAGAGAGAAAACTGCGATGTTATAATGTAATATCCAGTCTTTCCTAAAATATATTAAATGACATTTTCACTAAAGACCTTCAATACATTAACTTTTTACAAATAACTTCTTATAACGCTTTTTTAATTCTCGAAAGAGAAAACTGAAATGCAAATAATAATTATAATAACGGAGGTAATGGTTTTGTTCATACACGTACTGCGCAGCTATTAAAATGCTGGTTATACATTCTGGCCATACAAATATTTCATTGGAGAGTGAATTCAAGAAATTAAGCTTCGGTTCGCTATTTTATTTTTGTGATTTTAATGGAGCCACCGTCCGACGTTCTATTTCCAGTTGTGATGTAAAGCCACAATCCGCGAATACCTGTGCGAGAGTTTAAAGAGTTTAGTAGAAAGAGATGATAAAAAAAAAGATTCCAGTTTCATTTTGTCGTTATCTGTGATAGTATTGAGTTTCTAGTAGCATCACAGAATATACGATGGAGAGCAAAAGAGAAGCGGCGACATCTTTATGATAATTATTTTGAAAACGTTTTCATATATTGCACCAAGAACACTGACATATATGAAATTATAAGAATGCATATGAGAGAAATCAATTGTCTTACAACTCGAGAACAGAGAGCGGTGTCAACATAAAAGAGAATATATATCTCTATTCATAAGTCTATGGTTGAAATTCACGCCTCGAGGTGTTACATATATTACCGAAAGCATGCAGAATACGATAAGTCGACTTGTGGCCTACGTCATAACTCGAGGAGTGATTCAGCGAACGGATACCCTCTCTGAGCACAAGATGGGACAAGATAATATCAGTCTAGACCCGCTTATTGGTATATTTCTCAGCCTTCGCTCCAATTGCAGAAAAATGCGAGGATGGTTTCATGCTCTGGAACACATAAGAGAATTTATAACATAAACATAACTAAACACTAAATACATAGACCATTTGCAAATAACATACATAAAAGAGAAAAGGCCCCTATGACCCTAGAGCAATATATTCTCAGAAACAAAACCAAATCCTAAAACCATCAAAGCAATTGATCTGGAAGGGAAAGCGTGTGATTCAAGAGAGCAGCTTTCTCCGCATAGAGACGGGAGCACATTGTACTTCCTAGAGGGAAGAAATCTTTGCTGGTGCAGTTCAGTTATGAATTCGATGAGAATGGGGGGACACCTTCTGCACCTGTGACTTCCACCAAGTGAGATAGGATCATCCCCAACGTGTTTCACGAGACTACCTCTCTTGAGTACTGGCGAGCATAGACACGCACGAGAATGAGTAGTCCCGCACGCAGACAAGCACGAATAGCGCAAACCGGGCCACGTAAATGTGCTCACGTACGAGTCGATTCATTCATGCATTTGGTTCAGTCAGTCACCACTACAGGGAGACCGATCAGCTGATCCCCACGATGGTAGACTGCACGTCGCCAACCCCCGCCCTCCCTTCATACCTCCCTAAAGCTCCTGTCAGACACCCCCCTCCCCGATCACCACCGCTTAGACTCAGTCTCCCTCCCCCTCCTCCACCAACTCCTGCGGCAACCTCCCCCCGCACTACACCTTCTCGCCCCGCGGACGATCAGCTGACTGGGAACTGACAGTCGAGTCGTGGGCCTGCGAAACCCACGTGGTGGGGCTACCAGAAACAGCAAGTAGCAGTAGTTTCTGCTCCTCTGCAGGGTCGCCGCGTCGTGCTGTGCTCTGCGCCACTCTGCCCTGCTATCACTTTCCACGTCGAGGGCAGAAACGCGACTTACGCGACTCCCAGTCTGTCTCGGATTGAAGAAGAGTAGATAGGCGAAGCTAGTTTGGTTGTTTGTGTAGTTGGTAGTTGGGTTCAGTTGAGGTAGTTGGTAGGATAGTAACTGTCGGAAGTCTGTTGCTGATGCTGGTGGAAAGAGCAATCAGTAGGTCAACCGACACTTGATGATTCTGCTGGTCCCTTTGGTAAGGGATAGTGTGAAACTAAGTCCTGTGGTTAGAGTTAATTTGGATCTGGGATTTGTAATGGATAGTGATGATGATGATTTGCTTTGTAGGATGGCTTTATGCGAAATATGATGGTTGCACCTTCAGGATATGGTGGTTAAAGGACTGGTAAAAAGAAGGGTCAACCGAGTCGATTTTATATAGTGGTAGATTGAAGAAACTTCGCTTTAGTGACAGTAGTCAACTGATAGTTAGTGAGGGATTAGAGAAAAAACGAATGTGAGTTGCAGAGAAATTTTTAGGATGATAAACTACGACCAAACATCTATAAATAATCGTCAATTACAGTTGATACTACAGTTGATGATATATTACACTTTTTCATAGTTTAATTAGTAATTAGCGGGTAACAATCTGACAGTAAGAACTTATATCTTGACTCGCTGGAATGTATTACTATTTCCAATAGTGGAATCCTCCTCTGAATGTAGGTATGTTCCAAAACTTGGGGTAAGAACCAGATCAAAGATAAATCAGAGACTGTATTATTGTTTTATTGAATTTTTGATTGGATACCTGATTCCAGTTTTTTTAATATAAGGAATTTCTTTAGGACCCGCAATCGATTTGTTTCACAACCTTTTCGTAACCTGAATCAGAATCTGATTCAATATCACAATTTAAAAATGATATTAAATTAATTATTAAATTGATAATGGGAACTTGCTTTGTACTAAAACAAGCATACACTAGTTCGTTTCTACTGGCACTATTCGAAGTGGCACATCATCAATATATCTGCAGAAAAAGTGCAAAGGTATATCGTCTGTCCGAAGAAAAAAAATTTAAACAAAGTTGTTTCGAAGATCATAAGTATCGAATAAATTGTTTGTGATTCATTCCTTGTTGGTCTTTTATAGCGGTTTATCCTAGAACCTCTCTACGTGCTTCGCAATAATTAAACTCCATCTAACTAGAAGAGAACGCTCGATTGTTTGCAGCACATGTATTAATTGTCAACCCGATTGTTTTCCAATCTCGTTAGCAAATAATCGAGCCTTGTGAATACGACGCAAAATTACTTTTTATATAAAACCGACCTCGCTCCACATTTTTCAATCTTAAACATGGTATTAAATCTCCAGAACTCCTTATACAGACCGGAGATTCTTGTTTTGACGGGAATTAAATAATCGGGAGAGGAGAAAGGTGATATTCACTACCCCAATGACCACGTGGTAACTGCATACTTTCATCATTTACTCTATTCTACCAACCAAGCACGTGATCACGCTTCCAAAGATTTTGACGCATGCGCAATGCACACACCAAGGTCGAACAAAATCAACAACAACTTGAGCACGTGGGATTCTAATCACTATCTTTAAATAGAAGAAATTGTCCTGCTTGGCTGTTCGGTTTTTTTTTCGGATAACTTCATTTGCGGAGATGCTGAGCTCTGACGTTTACCCTGAAAGACAAATTAGTTGATAGACTTTTAAAAATGTTGCGGATTTGAAGATATTTTTAGAATGTCAATTGCAAAATTGCAACACAATTTCGAAGCATGCCTTATGTTCCGGAAACAACTTCCATGTACTTGAGGCTTCCTACAAATTTTCAACAGTGTGGCATATACTTAGAAATTGTGTTAGAGTACATTTTGAAGTCGACTTGCGTAAAAATCTATATTCTATGCTTTACACGCATTATCTCCACAGTAATGAAAATCGTGCAGAGTGTATACTCTATACGTGCTTCGAATGTATATAGACCTTGAATAACATATGCATGTGCCGTATAAGGTAAAAATAACACCAAAAAGAGGCCCAGGACTCATGAACATTACCGAAACAAGCTTATTTCCTTATAATTAATATATTTATGGTAGACAACTCGATGAAGCTACGCATCCCTCATTTATTCTATTAAAATATAACTTTAGAATAGAAGTGAATCATGCTTATGTAATGCTATCGTCTTACAATTGCCTACTTTACTTTGCATCCTTTTACCTGCAAGTAAAATTTAACGATCTCTTTCCAACCTTTACACAATTTTCTCAGTAATTGTATTCTCAAGTACACAGAATCATAAAATACGCAAATCTTTTGCAATAGATGGCATAAAGTGACTTTGAACTATAATCAGCACACGCTTTAGCTTTACATTAGCTGATGGAGCGGTTTGCATTGAAAAATATCGAGCGTCGATGAGTACCGTAATCGTAATGTGTCGGGAGCTGAGAAACGGAGAATTCATAGACTTGCGTGAAACGACGAGGTCGTCCACTGCGGGGCGCCACATTACACTCGTGTCGTTTCTGCGCGACGACGAGAATAGCAACCTCTCGGGCGTAGATCCAGAGAGCACTGACCTAGTATTCTCAGCCGCCGATTTCGCCTCCAAGTTCCTTCCTCCCCCTCCAACTAATTTAATTTAGCCGGTTGCATTTTTCTGTGGTACACGCTTAGGGAGGGGGAGAGCACGTGCGATCGGAATCGCCTCCATGATTGAAGATTTCTGTTTACTCCGGAAGTGCGCTCATAGGTATTGCATGAGGCTACCAGTTCTCGTGGCCGGCCGGGGAGAGTGAAGGGTGCGAGATGCTATAATGCCGGAACTACTTTTATAACGTTTTCTTCTGAATAATATGTAGCATAATTTGAGTTTTGTTAATGTTACCGTATTTTTCAATGGTTTGATAGAATAAAAGACGTTGAGAAAAAGTTTTAATTTCCGGGAGTAGAGCAAACCTTTCTGATATTGTTAAGGCTGATATTCGCCAAGTTTATATCTTATCTATACGACAATCCCACTAACGACAAAAGAAATTAAATCTGCTATATTTGCAGATTACTGTTACTTTCACTCAAAACAAGTCACTATTGTTACACCATGTTTTGAACCAACATTGGTTTGTTTACGATTGATTGTTATAGTCTCAAGGAAAGAATCTTCCTTGTCTTATCGATGGGAAAAAATAATAAAAGTGTAATATCAGTACAGAGAGCATATATCACAAAGAGTTTGGCGGTGAAAAGACGCCCTTTTAGAGACAATTGAGTGTAATAAATAAGATAAAAAGTATAATTTATTTTTTTTCTTGAAAAATAACAGTCCTGCTTGCTTTTTTTTTAATTTTATGAAATAATATACCTACCAGAAAGTTAATTAGCGATAATTGATGTTTTCAACTTATGAAGAATTCTTACACTCCTGTATCCGATAAGACAAAAGCCATAAAAACCAAAAAGTGTACACAGGACAATTTTGAATAGCTAATCAATCTAATAACTCAAAATCCTTTGACATTACAAAGAACAGCTGCGAGGCGGATTGGTGTATCAAAAAAGATAAAAGACCATTCCGCTTGCTGTTGGATTTGAAGTTGCGACTATAAAAGACTGGTTTTTGCACAAAATATGAAGCAACTGATAAACAACGACGACATTAATGTAAGGCAGATATTTTTATCTTATGAAGCAAATTTTTATTTACATGAACGCGTTAAAAGACAAAATTAACCGGTTTTGAACACACAATCCTCAAACAACTGAAATCAAGATGTTAAAACCTGAAAAAGTCACCTTTTCGTGTGTTATATCTGTTACACAGATTTTTGGATCTGTTTTTATTGAAGAAAACATTACCGGAGATGTTTAACAAAACCTATTGAATTTAAAACCAATGATAAACTCTCCAAAGATGAAAAGCTCCCAAAGATGAAC
>CAJFCO010000443.1:219066-276224 GCA_904066015.1 Synergus gifuensis
TGGTTGCACAAATAACAACAAAATTATTTTGTTGGTCAAGCCAAACTATTTTCTCAGTGTATAATGATTTAGAAATATTCTTATTCCCAATGAAAGAGTGTACAATTTTTAAGATTCCTTCCTAAAAATATATCACAACTACAATTTGAGTGTCACTATGTGAACTTTTGTAATAGAACATCGATTATCCCTAAATTATAACTTACTATATGAACTATACATATACAAGAAAAGTAAAAATTGACAATTAAAGTTTCTCTGTGTAACAATAAATATTACCTCTTCATTCCTAATACATCAGCCAACTTCAGCTAAATAAAATCTACAACCTTTCGCTTTTTTCATTCTCTCTTTCGCATTCCAGAGCGGATGTATATTCAAAGCTCCGAGCGCTCCCGCATGAATTCGTTTACTTTTGCAAAGAAGAGGGTTCGAGTATCATATAAGTTCCGCACAACTTGGAATGCTCTTACTTGCATATTGTGTAAAGCTGAAGAGTATAAATGAGCCCTCTGCACCCTCTCCTCATTTAGTGGGCGGCGTATCTAAGAAGCAATCGTGAGAATCTTAATTTTTTATGAGAATCTTTCTCCTTCAAGAGTAAATTTAACTCTCTAATCGTGATCACTATCTGTTACTATTGTACCATCATCGCTTTCATTCTCGTTGCTATCGAGACTTATTTTATTGGATATTAATTGACCATCTCGAGGAGAAGATGTAGTAATCCCAGCAGCTATAATCAGAGTCCAGTTAACTAAACTTGAAGTTTTTATGAGAGAGCGAGACACGAAGCCTATTAACTCTACATCAGTGGCGCGTGAAATTCATACGTGAAAATAAAACAGCCACCGGCTTTCGGCGGAAAGAGGGTCGGGCTGTAAAACGTTACGGGCTGGAAATAACTGCGTGAGGCTCCACAAACTCTTGTAAGATGATTCTCGAAAGAAGAAAATCTTGAGTTTTTAATCAATCGCGCATTTTTCCTCGCATTTTTCTTCTATATTTCGAGTGAGTGGAATCGATTAAATGCGAAAATAGATTAAACATTTAGCACCTGTATAGAATCCATTTACTATTGTACTTTTTTTATAAATGTTATCATTGTAATACATTAACAGGAACATTAGAAACTATAATATCGCCTATTGTTAAGCGTACTTTACATTTCGAAAAATGTTTAAGAGTGTATAATTCGATTGAATAATTAACAGTTAGCGTTTATATGATTACAGGTGAATTCCAAGAATGAGTGGTCGTCTCTATGTGAACAGTTTCATTTGCCAAATGGCTGCGTCAACAGTGGGGTTGGTCTCAAACAAATCTACCTTCGGTAAGCAAAGAGATTCTAAAATACTATATCTTTTTTAATTATGTCTTTGCATATATTTGTTTAGTCCCTTGGTTATTTAAATTTTCCGAGAATATTACACGGAGAGAAAATGAATATTCAAACTTAGTATCTAGATATACAATTAAGTTGAATATCTTAGATAGGTGGTCAATTAGTTAGTGTCTAAAATATGTTAGATTGCTGTCACACTATTCAAGACATTTTATCGTTGAATATCCATTTTCTCCGTATAAAAACGTAACTTTATACTAAGAACTAATTGCAAAGTATAATAATAAATCGAAATCGAAGGATTTTTCAATGACGCTTCTCTTCGAATTCTAATATATGTATTAAAATGAGATTAAATCTATCTTTATAATTGATATGATGTATATGACAAACACAGAAATAGTAAACTATGGTACAACTACAATTTATGGTTACCACAACCACGTTTGTGGTTGCCACAACTATTTCATAATAGTTGCTACCTAGCTGTGGTTGTTGACACAACCAATATCCGCGATACTCCATTGAACGAGGTGACTAATCTAAATTCATTTTATGATCATCATCATCATCATTATTATTAGCACCATTTGGGTCACTGATCTTCAGGTCTCTTGGTTCTTCGATGATCCTAGACTCCTCGTCTTTCCTCTGGTGTAAATCTTGCAGAAGCAAAGAAGCTCCCATGACTTGATGATGGCAAGACAGGAAGTGGTGCTGCACCTGTTCTGGAGCGTGACCTACCTCTGAACGACGACCTTGAAGTCTGAAGGTCAGACAAGCAGAAAGTGCTGCGACCCATTGACCAGTTGACCAAGACGTCTATAAACGCGTTCGTTGGCCGCTAAAATTTACCCCCTCCCCCCTCAGAATCGGCCGGTAAGAGGAAGAGGAGCATATACGATTTGCTGTAGCCATGAAGCGTCGGTGGGTCACCTCCCCACTATTTTCCATCGTATGTAGTACGTGCAATGCACTACACTTGTCTGTTGCTCATTCATGCCGGCGTCGCGACGAGGCACGTGGTTCGCTGGACCTGCGACTCACCGCCAGTAGTCAAAGTCTATTCTGCCACCAACCGAGGTCTCGAGAGTCGGGCACTGCCAGACTCCGTAGTTACCTACGTCCTACTCGCTTGGTGCATGAATGAATTGATCCACTACAGGTCCCCACCACCATCGTCTTTCACCTACCGAACGTTTCTTCTCTCTCCCTCTCTTTTCCTGTTTCTTTTCTCTGATACTCTCCCTTTCATCTTTTGCACCAACCCCCTTTCCCTTACTCTTTTCGGGTTCATTGGACTCCCCGACCTTCTCTCTTTCTCTCTTTGGCTTTGTATGTTGCTCGATTGGACTATCGGTTGTTTACACGCTTTAGTTACTAGCTGGTTACTTGCTTTTTAAAGCAAGAAAGAATTCAAATTTCGCGTCCTAATCATGAGCAGCATCACACGAACATTTTTGGTGACAGCGGTGGGACAGCCCACATCTTACAGGTGTAGGGGCGAAAAACACAGTAATTGATGTTGCTTAGGGATTAGTAGAGATGAGGGGTTTATAGTCTGAGGGTCGAGTGCTTCATGATGTAGAGTGCTCCTTCTTGGCTGGAGAAAATCTTCATTTGAACCCTGATTGTACAGGGGTGTTAGAAGGATTTCTTAATATTTATCCAACTTTTTTATTACTGTTTCAGGTACCTCGATAGGTACGAAAAAGTACACTTCCTAGGTGAGGATGGCCAACAAGCGGATGATGACGATGAGGATTCGAGGCATCGAAAATGGTCCGCCAGATCATTGCACTCTGTTCCTCTAACGTACAACCATCATCAACACAATGTGAATGGTAAGAAAATCATTTACAAAACATTTTATTCTTTGTAATTCAAAGTAATTCAATGTAATTCAATATAATTCAAAAGTGTTCAAGGTAATTAAAGAAGTTAAAGCAATTTCTTCAGAACTCGAGTGAATTCTGCAGAATGATAAGAATTCAGAAGATTTCTACAGAATTCAAATAACGCATGAATTTTAAGTAATGCAATTAACTCGTCCAGCAATGGTTTCTAATTTGGTTGTTAAGAAAAAGATTCTTATAAATTTTCGAATCTCGTTTAAGTATGAAGTTGCACCAAACTTGTGTTCTTACACACTCTCAGCGATGACACATGAACTGTCGACTACACGAAGTAGTATAAGGAGACCGTACGCCATGGCCCCAAATCGTAGTCCCTCTTCCTCAGATTTTCATTGCTTTAGCTACGAGAGCGCCATGGACGGAAAATGGAGGAATTACTTTTGACTATAGTAGCAGTCAAAAGTAATTCCTCCATTTTCCGTCTGTGGCGCTCTCGTAGCTAAAGCAATGAAAATCCAAGGAAGAGGGACCGGGATTGTGGGCTGTTTTTCACCAGCTAAAGCACAGGCGCAGTGCTCTCAAAGTTGGCTCCCTGCGCACGCAGCACACATTGACTTCCTGCTGAAGAAATGTTGCCATTGGTCAAAATTTGGCGCGCGATTCAAAATCGAATTGATTTAATTCGATTTTGAATCGCGCGCCACATTACAGCCAATGGCAGAATTTCTTCAGTGGAAGCCAACACGCGTTGCGCGCGCAGGGAGCCAACTTTGAGAGCACTGCACAGGCGTTGGGTCTCCTTATACTACTTCGTGATCGACTATCTAATTCATTTTTTTGATTGGTTAATCTTTAATTGCTAATTACTCGGTAATTATGCATGTAATCAAATTTTTTTATTGATCATTTTCTATTCAGTTTTTCACTAGGAATCAGAAAATATAAATATGTTTTCTGAAAACTGGGACAACCTGTATATCTTGATAAAAACGTGGACACGTGGACAAGTGGACAAACATTTTAACTCGTGGGCAAAATTTAATAGACACTCTCTCCATCAAAGGAATTGAAGTGAGAAATAGAAAACAATTGTCTTGTTTGTTATAATCGCAGATGATTCATTTAGATGGAGGACGAATGACGTTCATGCATCGTTAAAGGCATTTTCGCCTGATTAACATAAAACTACCAGTTTGCTTGAATTGCAACTGCATATACGTTCTTGCATTTATTTTTCCTTTGACCGGCTACTGTATGTATAACATTCCTCATATTTTAATAATTTTAAAGTTTAAAAATATTCCTCTAAAAAAATATATATATATTACGAAATAAAAATTGTTTTCCTCCGCAGATTTAATGTAATTATTATAATTATATTGAGTTTAAATGTCATTTTGGCATCACTGAACTATTTTAAATTGAAACCCTCAATAGATGACATTAAATGAAAATATAATTTTTAATATCTTTAAAATTGTTACTATTCCAATATAAATTTTCGAATTTTAGCAACTTTCACTTTGATTTATTAAATTTTGAACATTTTCAAGGCTTGGCGGGAATTTTTCAGTAGCTTATTTATTTATTTATTTATTGCTTGGTTGTGATTTTAAAATTGTACATTACGCATTATTTAATTATGTGGGGTTCTATTTTTAAGAAATCCAATTTCAAACTTTTCACATTTGCTGATTCTCTAATTTTAAAATTCACGAGGATTAATCTCAAGCGCTCGAAAAATTAACAAAAAAATATATGTATTTAGGTATATATACAATATACATTAAACTTGGAGTCAGAGAATATTTCTGTGGAAATTCGGTCTTCGTAGAGGTGAAAATTTTAAATCAAAATAATTTTCAAATATTTTGAAAGTTTAGAAAGTTTAGAATTATTCGAAGAATAAACAGTTCTAATAGCAAACAAAATTTCTTAGGGATATTATCACCATTTCACCTTTTTTCAATTGATAAAGTTAAATCTTATTAAAAGTAAGATTCTATTAAAATCTTATTAAAAGTAAGACGCTATTCTGCATTCTAAACATTTCAAATTTATGTGGGTCATTTAAAATTATGTAAATTAGAATTCGAAACCTTAAACTTTAGCATTAACTTGGAATTCTTAAAAAATTTTTTAAATCGTATTAAATAGTTTGAAATACACTAAAAGTTGTCTGAAACTTATTAAATTCTTCTTTTATTGTATTTAAATTCTTCTGAATTCGTCTAATATTTTCTTAAATTCGTCTTTAATTCTCTTCAGTTCACCCTTCTTTTTAGCTCACTTTTCATTTTCTTGAATACTTCTTCTTTTGATTTATTTCGATTTCGAATTGTTTTGCTCTTCTTTCAATTTTCCTCCATTCTCTTGAAATAACCATGAATTCTTGTCAATTTTTTTATATTTTGACTTCTTTTAAATTCCTTTAATTTATTTTAGTCCTAAATTCATTGGAATTATTTTTAATTTTTTTGTATTTCCTTGCGTTTAAACTTTTTTGTTATTCGACATATGTTACTTACAATAAGAGAAAATTTAATTTCTCCAATTGTATGTTCACAAGAATAAATATTTTTCTTTAAAATTAGGTCATTTACTAGCTTCTGTTTGAAGCAAAGCTAGTTTCACTGAAAAACATTTATTATTGCAAACGTATAATTTATTATAAACGTAAAATTGGTAAAACTAAATGTTCTCTTCTGCTAATTGTCACATGTCCTCATAATTTTTGTGTTTTTCTGAATCTATGCTAATTATTTTTACTTGTTTCGAATTATTTTTAATTCCTTGATTTTTTTTAATTCTAATTTTTCGAAAAAAAAAAATACATAAATTATATGCATTTCGCAATTATTTTTGCACCCAATTTATGACGTACTATAAACAAACAATTAAATATTATAGAATTTTTATTTTTACTGCATAACTGTAAATAATTAATAATTATCGCATATTTTCTAAACTTCTACAAATAGAAGAAATATATAATAAATAAACTCACCTTTCTACAAAAATAATAGAAATCACAACACTGCGTAGTTTATATTTTTTATTAACAAATGAAAATTATTAAAGTGATATTTCATTTCAATAAATATAATATTATTATATTATTATAAATTATTATTAATATTATTATGTTATTATATTGTTTTTATATTATATTTTTTCATTATTCTTAAAGCTCATACAAATTTATTTTCTACATTTTCAGCATACTATAAGTTTTATAAACTGTCAAATTACATAAAAAAATTCAAAAGTCACTAAAATATCGTAGATCAAAATTTTTACTTTTAAATGTGTAAAATTTATCTTTATCATTTTCAGGCAAACTAAAATTTCTTTAATGTTGAACCTTTTGACGAAAAAATCAGAAGAAATATATTTAACCACCAAGAAAAAGTTTATACTCGATTTTATATTTTTAAATCGATTTATCCCAAGGGTACCGTTGTCGCAAAGGTACCGGCTCTCCCCCAGGTATAGACGACACCAGCTTCCTGCTTTGCACCCTATGGGGTGAAATTCATCGGTCTATACTCGCCGCACATGCGCCCAGATGTAAAATCCACTTGTATCAGATATCCCTACTCCTTACGAATTGCCCCTTCCTCATAGTCAAACCAAGAGTCTCATTGTCAGTAGCTCAAGTTTGGTAACTTACTCCCGGGCACAACTCAATTCTCAATTCGATCGTCCTCAATAGACTCGTGATACAGGGTGGCTAGGGTCACATGTCAGAAAAGGAAAATTGTAAAGGATTTTAGAAATCTTGTGAAAATTTTATAGGGTGTCCAAACGTCAGGGAAAAAAAAAATTTGTCAGGGAAATGCGAGTAGTTGTCAGGGAAAATAGAAATTGACATTTATGCTAATTATGTTATTTTTGTTGTATGGCGTATATAGATTTTATAGTTTATTTAACAGATTTTAGAAACCTCCCAAGGATTTCGAAGGATTATAAAGAATTTTCAGGCATTCTTTCAAATTTTTTGGATTTCTAATAATTTCAAGAGATTTTCAATAATTTTAAAGATTTTAAGAGGTTTCTAGGAATTTAAAGGAATTAAAAGAGATTTGTATAATATTCAAAAAATTTAGTGGAATTTTAAAAAACTTCATGAAATTTTAAGGAATTTTAAAGTTCCTTGTGGAAGTTTAAAGGATTTTAAAAAGCTTGTAAGAATTTTAAGAAATTTTTATTTTTTAATGTAATTTTAAGAGATTTTTGTGTATTTTAAAGGATTTAAAAGTTTTTCGTGGAATTATAAAGGATTTTAAGTAACTTGGAAGATTTTAAAGAAATTTGAAGGGATTATAAAATATTCTCGTGGAATTTTAAAGAATTTTAAGAAATTTTGATTTTTTAACAGTGATTTTAAGGGTTTTTATTGAAAATCTTTAAAATGATTTTAAAGATATTAAATATTTCTCGTGGAATTAAAACAAATTTCAAAAATTATTATTTTTTTTTTTAAAGGATTTTGTGAGGTTTTTGTTTTCAATAATTTTTTTTTTTAGAGATTTTAATGTATTTTAGGGAATTTCAAAGTTCCTTATTGAATTTTTAAGGATTTCACAAGATTTTTATGATTTGTAAGAGATTTTGTGAAAGTGTAAAGGATTTGATGGAATTTTAATAGATTTTAAAGAATTTATGACATTTTATACTTTTATAGGATTTTAAAAATTATAGTGAAATTTTAAGGAATTTAAAGATGTTTCTAGGAATTTCAAAAGATTTCAGCGAATTTTAAGGGATTTAAATAAGTTTCCAATAATTTTAAAATATTTTGACGCATTGTAAGAGATATTAAAGTTCCTCGTCGAATTTTGATGTATTTCAAGAGATTTTAAAATGATTTTGTGGAATTTTGAAGGATTGTAGGAAATTTTAAGAGATTTTTAGGAATTTTAAAAGAATTTGAAGTTTTTTGAAGAATTTAAAGTATTTGAAGTGATTTTGAGGAATTTTAAAGCAATTAGTGAAAATTTAAGGGTGGTTTTCATGAAATTTTAATGAAGGGATTTCGTCGAATTTTAAGATGTTTCTACAGGGTGTCTACTAACCGGGAAAACCGGGAATTAGCCGCGAATAAAAATTCCAACCGGGAATCACATTTAAAGTTTGCAAAAATATTGCAGCATCTTTCTTTTTCCCTCAAAATTCGTAATTTTTAGGCACAATAAATTACCAAAATATTTTTTTTTTAAATATAATAAAATATCGCAATACATAAAATTACACATAGGGAAAACTTATGTTAAATGCGTTTTATTTATGATTCTAGTAAGGGGAAATTTGATAATTATAACCGAGAAAAAACCGGGAATTCGGTGGTCGAAAAGTAATAGACTTCCTGTTCTAGTAATTTCAAGAAATTTCAATGAATTTTAAGAGATTTCCAAGGTTGTCATGAATTTCAGAGATCTTTACGAATTTCAATAGTATTTTTATTGAAAATTTGTTCGCATTTTGATACTTTTATGTCAGGGAAATTTGTCTGAAAGTCAGGGAAATGAGAAAATTGAATCTTGTGACACCCTGTTTTACGAAATTTTGACATTTTAAAAGTGATATTAAGATATTTTAATGTTTCTCATGGAATTAAAAAAACTTTCAAAACATTTTTGTTTTGTAAAAGATTTTATGAAATTTAAAGGATTATTTAAAATGTTATATACAAATGTTATTTTTGTCGTATTGCATATATAGATTTTATAGTTTATTTAACACATTTTAGAAACTTCCAAAAGATTTCGAAGGATAATAAAGAATTTCCAGGCATTCTTTGATATTCTCTGGGTTTCTAATGATTAAAAATTTTTTCTGCCCTCTGGCCAGAAATAGTATATTACATACCTAGGTGTGTATACTATTTTTCTGCTCGAAGACGCCAGAAAGTGGCAACTTCGTTTAGCGCAGCGGCCGGGAAGTTGACGCTTTCTGGCCGGAGGGCAGAAAAATAGTATACACACCTTGGCCAGTAAAAAAGAAAGCCTCAGATCACATTTTTGTCAACCTCGACTTCGCCTCGGTCGACAATTGCATGTGATCTGAGACATTTCTTATTTTACTGGCCTAGGTATGTAATATACTATTTATTTTAGAACTCTAATTTAATTTAATTGATTTACTCATTTTTTAAAAAATCTTTCTAATCTAACACAAATTATTCTTTCCACAGGGGTAAAGGGGTAGGATGAATTAGTACAAAGGAAAGAGAGAGAAAATGAGAGTGAGGGATATGGGTAAATATCAACAAGCTTGGAAAGAGTTGGAGGGACACGGTGAGAGTCGCAATCAATAGCATTTGCGGGGATAGGAGAGGATAGGACAGGGGATAAAGCGAGAACGTCAACAATTCATAGGTTCTCGGGTTCTCGACACTGACGGTGACCCCGTGTTACCCGTACTCCGCAGACGTCAGTATAGACTATAGAGGTATGCGCTGTGCGTACTGTCCGCATTGCACTGAGCATGAAAGCGCGTGCGCGACTCTTCCTTCTTCCGAGGTTCCAAATGTTTCAACAATCAAACTTCTCACTTCCGTATTATGATATAATACTAGACACCCAACACATTCCTGCTGGAAATAAAGAGATAGAAATCATATCCCTTTCTATCTCCTTCTACCTATAAGATAGAAAGGGATAAAGATTGTTTATCCAATTCTACTGCTCGTCTATTCCTGTCTATGTCTTTCTATCTGCATATTAATCCCATTTACGCCTATCTCTTTTGACTTCCTCTTTTCTATCCCCACCTATCTTTTTTTATCTCCATCTCAATCCACACCTATCTTTTATTCCCCATTTCTCTTTCTCTTGGTGTCTTTGTCTATCCCCGTTTATCTCTTTCTATCTCCTTGTCAATCACCGGGAATTCGGTGATTTAATCCTCACTTCTGTATCTCATTCTATCTCTTTATCAATCTTTTATATCTTTCAATTTCCACTTCTCTATTTCTTCTAATCAGCTAATCTCTCGCCATATTCTTGTATATCCTTTTCTATCTCCTTGTTAATCACAATGTTTGAGGCCGTCCTTAAATTACCTAAGGTTTTTAGGTGGGGGGGGGTAAGCATTTTTCTATGCTGACCTTACGTGAGGGGTACGTGGTCAAAAAACTTTCTATGTAAGATTTTTTCCTTTTTGAAAATCACTGAAAATCAAATTTAAATATAAGACGTATTTTAAAAAAATAACAAAATGTTATATTTCATGTAATTTTTTAATCTCTCCTTTATAGTAATAAATATTCGTTTGAAAAGAATCGACATTTTTATATTGTATCACACGACAACATTAAGAAAAAATTTATGCGAAAAAAATTACGTAAGATAAGGAGGGGGGGTCAAAACTTACGGATCCTTACAGAGGGGAGTACGTGGGTCATAATTCCAGAAAACAGCCTTACTTAATTTAAGGACGGCCCCTTTCTAACTTTTTCAATCCTCACTTCTCTATTCAAATTGTATTCTATTCTGTCCACTTCTCTATTCTATTATTTGACAAAGTGTCGAAGACTGGTTTGCATTTATATGCGTCCAATTTGTAACTATATATCATCAGCCTCCGTGGCTTTGTTGGGGGGGGGGGGGGGCAAAGCGTCGAGTTTCAATTCCGCTCTTCACGCGCGTCTTGTGTTTGAGTCCTGGTTTCGCAGATTCTGCAATATCGAAGAAATCAATTTTTTATTCGTTATAGAGTATGTCTTAGATACACAGGGAGGCCACATGTTAGGGAAGTCAAGAAAGTCAGGAAAATGGCAGGGAAAAAAATATTTGTCAGGAAAGTCTGGTAAATGTTAAGGAAACGCGAGTAGTTGTCAGGGAAAATAGAAATTGACATTTATGCTAATTATGTTATTTTTCTCGAATTGCGTATATAGATTTTATAGTTTTATAAAGTTTTATAGTTTTTGTAGTTTATTTAACAGATTTTAGAAACATTCCAAAAATTTCGAAGGATTTTAAAGAATTTCCAGGCATTCTTTCAAATTTTTTGGATTTCTAGTGATTTCAAGAGATTTTCAATAATTTAAAAAGATTTTAAGAGATTTCTAGGAATTTAAAGGAATTACAAGAGATTTGTATAATATTCAAAAAATTTAGTGGAATTTTAAAAACTTCACGAAGTTTTAAGGAATTTTAAAGTTCCTTGTGGAAGTTTAAAGGATTTTAAAAAGTTTGTAAGAATTTTAAGAAATTTTTATTTATTAAAGTAATTTTAAGAGATTTTAATGTTCTTCGTGGAATTTTAAAGGATTTCATCATCAGATCTTTGTGATTTTTAAAAGATTTTGTTAAATTTTATCAAATTTTAAGAATTTTAATTTAAAATTTTTAGTTTTAATATTTTTTATATAAATTTTTAATTTTAATTTTTATGTATTTTAAAGGATTTAACAGTTTTTCATGGAATTATAAAGGATTTTAAGAAACGTGAAAGATTTTTAAGAAATTTTAAGGGACTATAAAATATTCTCGTTGAATTTTAAAGAATTTTAAGGGCTTTTATTGAAATTTTAAAGAATCTCACAAGATTTTTATGATTTATAAAATATTTTGTAGAATTTTATGGAATTTCAAGATCTTTTCAGGAATTTCAAGAGATATTTAAGTATTTTAAGAGATTTTAAAGTTTTTCGTGGAATTATAAAGAATTTGAAGAAGCTTGTAAAGATTTAAAGAAATTTTGACATTTTTAAAATGATTTTAAAGATATTAAATATTCTTCGTGGAATTAAAACAAATGTTAAAAAATTATTTTTTATTTTTAAAAGATTTTGTGAGGTTTTTGTTTCCAAGAATTTTTATTTAGAGATTTTAATGTATTTTACGGAATTTTAAAGGATTTCACAAGATTTTTATGATTCGTAAGAGATTTTGTGAAACTGTAAAGGATTTCATAGAATTTTAATAGATTTTAAAGAATTTAGGACATTTTATACTTTTATAGGATTTTAAAAATTATAGTGAAATTTTAAGTAATTTAAAGATGTTTCTAGGACTTTCAAAAGATTTCAATGAATTTTAAGGGATTTCTATAAGTTTCCAATAATTTTAAGAGATTTAGACGCATTGTAAGAGATATTAAAGTTCCTTGTGGAATTTTGAAGTATTTCAAGAGATTTTTAAAAGATTTTGTGGAATTTTGAAGGATTGTCGGAAATTTTAAGAGATTTTTTAGGAATTTTAAAAGATTTTGAAGTTATTTTTTTTTTTAGGAATTTAAAGAATGTGAAATGATTTTGATGAATTTTAAATCAATTAGTGAAAATTTAAGGGTTTTCATGAAATATTAATGAAGCGATTTCGTTGAAGTTTAAGATGTTTCTAGGAATTTTAAGAGATTTCCAAGGTTGCCATAAATTTGAGAGATTTTTATGAATTTCAAGTGGTGTGAAGCGATTTTAAATTTCAAAAGATTTAAAGTGATATTATACGAAATTTTTGAAAAAATTTATTAGTATTTTTACCGAAAATTTAGTCGCATTTTGATACTTTTATTATATATCAGGGAAATTTGTCTGAAATCAGGAAAATATCAGGTAAATGAAAAAATTGAATCTTGGGCCACCCTGATACAGTATAGATTGATTTCATTTCTTTTTCCTTTTTTTTTTTGTTACAAAAAATTGTTCCTTTTTCTTTTCAACTGTCTTATTTCGATCAAACAAACATATGATGGATCCCATATCAAAGTGATAATTTGTTTGAATCAAACAAACTTTTTTCTGAGTGATAGGAGTGAACTTCAATTTGCAAGGAGATAGATGGGAATATGCGAGAGTTTGAAAGTGATAGAAAAGTGGGGATTAAAAGAGATAGGAGCGAATTTTGATGGTAGAAAGATGATAGATGATAGAAAGGTATAGAAGTGAATAGGCAAAAGATAGAAAGGAAAAGAGAAGCAGGGATTGAAAGAGATAGGAAGGAATTGAGATCCATAAGGGAATAGAAAGAGATAGACAAGAATAGGCGAGTGATTGGAAGGAATACAGAAGTGGATATTAAAAGAGATAGGAGCGAACTATGATTGACAAGAAGATAGAAAAAGATAGACAGGCTTAGGCGAGAGATACAAGGGGAAATATAAGTAAGAATTGAAAGAGATAGAAGGGAGTTGAGATTGACGAGAAGATAAAAATGGATAGACAAGAATAGACGGGAGATAGGAAGGAATAGAGAAGTGGGGATTGAAAGTGATAGAAGCAAATTGTCATTGACCAGGAGATAGAAAGAGGTAGATAGATATTACAGGCAATAGATAGAAAGGAATAGAAAAGATAAGATTTAAAAAGGTAGAATTGGATGTGATTATTAATGTCGAGATAGAAGAAGATATAAAGGGATAGGATTTCTATCTCTTTACTTCCCTACTGTTGCCTTTAAATCCGGTTGACAATTCGAATTGACACACTCACTTCGCAATACGTTGTCGACTTCGAATTAACCCACAGATTTTTACGCTAGCTAATGATCCGACAGTAGGAGGAGTGACTATTTTAAGAGAAACTTCTGCTCTGCTATGTCCCCTATTGGCTTCCCCAAACTGGGGGCCACATGTCAGGAAATTCAGGGAAATATCGGGGAAATGCGAGTAACTGTCAGAGGAAATATAAATTGATTTATAAATATTGATAATTCAGTATAAGTAGGATCACTTGTCGCGTATCTTTGTCTTGCATATTTTTGCTTCCTCATGGATGAAACTTCTTAGTCTTTATATTGTCCAATACTTTTAAAACGATCCTATCTTAAAAAAGAGGTGTTACCAATATATCAAACACATTGTTGTCGAAAACCTGATTGGTTTAGAAACTGAGCGAATTGTGTGAATGTATCGAATTTGAAAACAATCTTCAGACTATTTTCGTTATCAAAACGATTACTAATAAAATGGTTATATAAAGATTGAAAATAATTTAAAGTGATAAAATTAATTATTTTGATGTGATAAGTAAATTACCACTGAAGCAAAAAAATATTTCAAAGTATATACCTAAAGTTAGTGAATATTATTTGAGAAATTAATATTATTAAATATAATTATAGTATTAATATTATTATTAAATATTCGTATATTTACAGATCAGTTACCATTAGAATTATGAGATTTTATGGAATTATACAGTTTTAAGGGCTTTGACTATATATTTTGTGGAATTTTAAGTAATTTGAGATACTTTTAAGAGATTTTTAGGCATTTTATGTTATTCCATTGGATTATGTTATTTTGGATGTTATTTTATGTTATTTTGGATTATTTTATTTTATTTTATTCCACTGGGATTTAATGAGACATTGAATAATTTTAAGGAATTTAAAATGATTTTACAAATTTATTGAGTTTCCTAAAATTAGACTAGGAATTATAAATTTTTATGTTTCAAAAATCAAAATCTCTGAATTATTTTGCATACTTGTGAAATTTCTTAATTTTTCCAATCCCACATTTTTTGGGAAAAAATATGAAATTTTAAAGGATTATAAAGTAATTTTAAGGAATTTGATTATATATTTTATGGAATTGTAAGTAACAATTAGAGAAAAGTTTAGACATTTTACGGAATTTCATTGAATTTTAAGGTATTTTAAGAGATTTAATGAGATTTCACGGAATCTTGAAAAATGTTATGGAATTTAAAAGGGTTTTAAGAAATTTATTGAGATTTTAGAAATATTAAAAGATTTCATGGAGGAAATTTCACTTTGAGGAATTTTATGAAATTTTAAAGGATTTTACGAAATTGCATGAAATTTTAAATAATTTTCAGAGATTTAATGATATATCATAGGATATTAAGTTATTTTAACGACTTAAGCGATTTCAAGGGATTTACGAGATTTCATTGGATTTTAAGGAATTTCATAAGACTTCATGTGAATTTAAGTAATTTTATGGGATTTGATGGCATTTTGGAAGATTCTTAGTAATTTTAAGCGACTTTAAGATATTTTATGAGATATTAAGTCATTTTAAGAACATTTATTTCCAGAAATTTTTAAGGATTTGGTGAAATTATATTGAAATTTCAAGAATTTTAAAGAATTTAACGAAATTTCACGGAATTTTGAGTAATTTTAAGAGATATAATAAAAAATCATCGGGATATAACGATAGGTTGTTGAATTTTAAGGACTTTTATGGAACATCAAGGAATATCAAGCGATTTTTACGAAATTTAAAGGAATTTCACCAGATTTTTCAAACATGTTAATGGAATTTTAAGATATTGTATGAAGTATTAAGTAATTTTAAAGACTTTTAATGGATTTAAGGGATTTCATGGAATTTTAAATACTTGTAATATATTTTACGGGATATTAACTTATTTTGAGGACTTTCAAGGGATTTTACTAGATTTCATTAAATTGCCAGGAATTTTAAAATGTTTCATGACATTTCATGAGATAATAATTTTTTAATAAAAAATATTAATAATTTTAAGGGATTTTACGATATTCTATATTTTTATAATTGTAAAGACTTTTAAGGAATTCAAGGGATTTTACAAAATTTCAGTGGATTTTCAGAAATTTTAAGACATTTAATCAGATTTCATGGGTCTTTGAGTATAATTTTAAGGAATATCAAGTGAATTTACGAAAATTAAAGGAATTTCACGAAATTTTGAAGGATAATAAAGGCATTTTAAGGAATTTTATGACTTATGGAGGTTCCTGAGATTAGATAAAGAATTACAAAATTCTATATTTCAAGAATTAAAAATTCGAACTTATTTTTTCTGCTAGCAAAAGGTGAGTAAAAATGAGAAATTAATCGCGCGCAGAGCGCGCGGATCATAATTTCTAGTTTAATTAAATTTTCCTCAGTTGATAAATGTCTAATAAAAAGTTCTAATCAATTATTGTGCGGATGTATGAATTGGTGGATGGATATCATCATTTTTGTCGCTTCTATAACTTAAAGACGGTTGTAGATAAATTGATAAAATTTGTAGGGATTATTTGCACAATTAATATCTTAAAAAGTATCCAATGATTTTTCAAAAGATTTAATATTTTTCAAAATATCTAATTATAATATTTATCAAGTAAAATCAAGAAATCGAACTTTAATGTTAGAGCTTGGTTCTAACAACCTTAAGGTTTCAGAATCTTCAGAACTTATTATTTTTTTCACATTTTATCTATTTCTGTTGTATCTATTTCTGTTGTATCTATTTTTGATCTATTCTGTGTGTTTCAGAATCTTTGAGGGATTACAATGGACTCTCCGCAGATCTGTACAAGCCGTCAAACTATGATAAACTGGCTCTCTCCCTCCTCTCGCCTCTTCCAAATGAGCAGGATTTTGCAATCAACGTCTGCACTTTGCTGTCGAACGAGGGCAAACACACATTGCGCCTCGACAAGTATCCCCGGCTTGTAAACATTCTTCTGGCACATGCCGGCGTTTTCGATTGTCCCGGAACACGACAATTGTTTATTGAGGTCTACTCACGAGTCAGAAACTATTCGATCAATTCTTTCTGGTCGGATGTACTCGATGCACAGGATATAATTGATCTCACCGATGAAAGGATCTTCCTCAAAAAACCTTCACCCACGCCCAATACTTTTTCTAGGCGGAAAAATCTTGGCAAGGAAAAGGCAAATAAAAACCAAGCAGCTCAAAACAGTGAAGAAGTTGCGCCGCCTATGGAAACTGATGCGGTAAATATATTTTTAAAATTGGATCTGAAAAACACCTAACAATCGCCCCAAAGAAATCCCAATAAACAAAATTGTCAAGAAAGAAAATTTCGGAAATTATGAAATATAAGATACGTTAAAACTTTCGATAAAAGAGTAAATTCTCACCTTAATAGTTGATTAGTTTTACGTTAAATAAGAAAAATCTTATAAATTGAATAAATCGAAACTCAAGAAAACCATACGGGTGGCGACTTGACCGGGTAACCGGGAATTTAATTAAAAGACCTGTAGTTTACTTTTGATCTTAGTAAAATTCAAGTTTTCATTCTTGTAATAATTGTCTATACTATATGGATTAGGTTGAATTTTTAGATGTCTAATCTGATCATTTTTTTTTACATTTATTGAAATAAAAATAGTTTTAAAAAAGTTCACAAAATACAAAATTTTTATTTGTTTACTTGCAGAATAGAATATAAAAGAAGTTTAAAGAGACTTTACAGGATCGTAAAATATTTTAAGTGATTTTAAGGAATGACAAGAGATTTCGATTGATTTTAGAGATTTAAAAGAGTTGTAAAAAATTATCATTAGTTTTTTTCAGAGATTTTATAAGATTTCAAGATATTTTAACAGATATCACATCTTAAAATCGCGAGAGACGCTGGGTGAATTTCTACCACTAAATAAATAAAAATAAAATGGTTTTGGAAACTTTTTTGATATTATTAAACTTAATCTGATAAATGTAAAAAAAAAAGATTAATTCGCCGGACTAGACAAGATTTAATCATTTTAAAGAATTTCATGTAACTTTAAGGGCATATGATATTTTACCATAAGAGCAAATTAGTTAAACCAATTATACATTCATAGTAATAAATATTTGCTAAAAATATCTATTATTATGACTGTTTATTATTTTAATGTTTAACTATTTTGCTTTTATGGCAAAGTATCACATGCCCTTAAAGAATTTCATTCAATTTTTTTTAAAGTGTAGTTTATAAGATTGTGTATAATCTTCAAATCTTACATTTAAACATTTTGACCAATTCTAAGTACTTCAATTAAAAAGTTATTTAATATTAACTGAATTTTCTTTCTTTTAAAGGAAAAGAACATTTAAAGTCATTTATTTATTTATTGTTTTGTAAATTTTTAAATTTCTAGTTTGACCTTTTGATTCCCCCCCAATAGTTTTTTACCAAAATGTGAACTCTATATGTACACTGAGCAAGAATTACAAAAAGTTCGGCTTTTTTAAATTCAACTAGAAAAATTGTTGTAATCCTTGGATTTTTTGCTTAGATTTTCGTGGCCACTTTGAAAAAAAAATAAAAAGAATGAAAGAAATGACATAGTCTAATTTTCTTTCTCTTAC
Source organism: Synergus gifuensis (assembly GCA_904066015.1). NCBI lineage: Eukaryota > Metazoa > Arthropoda > Insecta > Hymenoptera > Cynipidae > Synergus > Synergus gifuensis. Next base: position 237,331 of record CAJFCO010000443.1, read on the forward strand.
TCTTAAATAATTCTCGAAACTGAATTGCAGGAGCTTCCAAACACTATTCAACTGCACTCAGTCGGAGAACCGGCAGAAATTTTGAAGGTTCTGCACCAAAATTCGATAAAATTTGAGGAGGAAGATCACGACCTTTTCTGTGTTGGACGAACTCTTGGCACGCAAGATCCATATGGACAACGAGTACTTCAGATTGCATCAATCCTACGAAACTTGAGCTTCACAGCGGAGAATGCTGCCGTGCTTGGAAGGAATAGATGCTTTCTGCGATTTGTTCTCCTCTGTGTGAGATCGAGGTGGAGTAATCTTCATCAACTTGGCTTCGATACCCTTGGAAACATTGCCAATGAAATTATTCTGACCGAGGTTGGACATAGAATAAACGACGTCATTATTTCTTGTGTGTCGAGAGGCATTGATTCTCAAGACAGGTTCATCGTTATTGCCTGTCTCGAAATCCTTAACAAAATCAGTCAGCAGGACAGCAATGAGGAGAAATTAACATTGGGTCTCAACGACGGCGTTTATGAACTCATTTGCAGGTTAATAATCTTTCTTTATGTATTAAGGGCGTTGGACAAAAGTGTTAAGCTCAAAATTCCATTCTCCATTTTACTAAACAAAAATAATAGATAAATATTTTTGCGCTCTGTAGCGTTAATCTTTTTTAAAATATAATACTGCTTACAGAGCGAAAAAATATTTAGTTTCGATACTTTTTGCATAAAACGAAGAATCCAAAATCTCACTTCAAAATTGAATATTTTCATTTTATTTAAAAAATATTTGAATTAGATATTTTCTCGCTCTGTACGCATAATTCTAGATATAAATTGATTAATTCTACAAAGAGAAAAAATTCCAAATTTAATATTTGTTGAGTAAAATGAAGAAATCGAATTTTTAGATTAGAAATTGGCTCCGACACCCTTAATAGGGATATGAACTTTATGCAAGCGCATAATCGCATAATTTTTCAAAAGTGATAGGAATAAGTAAATATCAATCGTTTATCATATTTTGGGACTATCATAGTTCATTTTAAGGCCGCATAATTTCGCATAATAAGAAGCCGATTGCAGCATAATTCGTGTTTTTTAATTATGCGCATAAAGTCGTCTATTTCGGTGCATAAATTGCTTATTTTGCGATTTGTTCGCATAAATCATCATTTTAAGCACATAAATCACTTATTTCGAGAGCAGTTTCATAATTATTTATATGTGATTAAGAAAATGCATTTAATTCTCGTTTTGAATTTGTGCGCCTTTTGCACATTATAATTAATAATTGTAATTATTAATAGAATTTTAACCGATTTAAATTATTTTTAACTTATGGATAATTACCTTAAAACTCCTTAAAAATCATTTCAAATAATTCCAAATTTCATAAAAACTTTTAAAGTTTATGAAAATTTGGTAATATATTTTGAAATTTTTTCAAATTTTTTTAAGCTCCTGAATATTTTATAAAATCTGTTGAAATTCCTAAAATTCCATTAGGTCTCTTAAAATTCTTTTGAAATTTCTTCAAAATTACATAAATTTGATTGAAATATCTAAAAAAAAAAAAAAAAAAAAAAAATCAGATCAAATTTCATATAAAATCTATTTAAATTCTTTCAAATCTTTTGAAATTCCATAAAATCTTGACTTCCCTCAAAATTGTTTAAAAATCTTTTCAAAATGCCGACCTTGAAATCATTTAAATGAACGGTAATAATCATCATAAATTTAAAAAGACCCCTAATTGGGGTTTGCCCCCTAATTCCATTGAATTACATACAAATTAGGGGCCAAAAATTACTTTTTATTCTTGAAACTATGAATTTAATGCATAGACCTGTATTTTTGAGCTCATAATGATTTCATAATTTCGGAATTTTCACCGCATAAAAGACTCGAATTTTTGACGCATAATTCGGCATTCTCGAATGCATAAAGTTCACATCCCTATGTATTAATAATCATTACTAATCTATTACTAATTATTGATGAGATCTTTAAGGAGGAATTGGAGAGGAAAGAGGAGGCTGAAAAAATTCATTCAAGTGTCTACTTTTTGCAGTTTTTCTTCATTTTGGAATACGTTTGTATTGAATTTATTCTAATTAAACTGTCGACGATTTTAGCTTGACAAAAATTAGCCGTTAAAAGATTGAATAGGATAAAACTGGTAGATTTTGAAAATTCGGAATCGATAGAGAAAGAGCTTCATTGACTGATATTATTTCGAATTGTAAAAATTTATTATTTTTATCCGATTGAACATTTTTACGTGTTATTTTATTCGCAATAAAATTGACAATTTCAGTTTAGAAAAGATTTGATTAAAAAAATTTTAAAAGAAAAAATTGCAAAAACTGGGGTGCTAATAAAAAATAAAAAATAAATATCCAATTTACAAACTATGGAGGAAAAAAAGTAATTATATACTTTCCAAAGCTTAAAATGACTGCAAATAAGAATACAAAATTTTTAAATCCCGAAAATATTTTTAAAGATACACAAAATAATTATTAAAATTAAATTATTAAGTTAATGAATTCTTCAGATTTATATATTCGACAATAATTATGGCTTTTAATTTGAAACTTAAAAGTTATAATATTTAAATTCGATACCAAAAAAATTAATATTTATTTTAAAATTATAAATACCTTAAAATTTTTGGAAAGCTGAAAGTATAATTTAAACTTTAAATGCAAATTGCCCTGAATTTCTCTCTTTTTAGATCCTATTTTCAAAAAGTGATACATTTTTTTCCTTCTCTTCTTTTTCCCGAAAGGACACTCATGACGTTTTTTTTTTAATCCTTAAGAGTAGTTAAAGAACCCGTTTAAATTATTAAAATAAACATAAGTATTTAAATTTAAAAACTGCTACTTGGAATTTTTTTGGATCGTATAAATTGAACTTAAATCTTGTCAATTGATAAAATGTAATAATTTCTTTGCTCGACAGGTTTTTGGCGCTGAGTGACATAGCACTATTGGTTTACACCCTGGAGTGTCTTTATGCGTTGACTTCTTTGGGTGAGAGACCTTGCACGAGCGTCGCGCGAGTTCGTGGAGCTATCGATACTCTAGTGGCACTGGTGACAGTGGAGGCTCAGAGTTACGGACCAAAGGCGTGCATCCTGATGAGGGTCGTCGAAACAGTGTCAACAATATCAACACCCGCCGCTCCAGCCTCTGGACAAAGCAACACACCGGCACCTCCCGTTGTCACGCCAGTATCGACGTCCGCACCAGTTTCTGTTCCACTACCTCCGGCACCTGTAATGGCAACCCCAGCCCCATCTCCGAGCCCCGCACCACTCAGTCCAGCGCCCTCGAGGCCAACTACACCTGCTGCGACTCCAGTCAAGACAATGACGCACAGTGAGTTTAATTTAACGTGTCTATCTATCAACTATTTTATGAGCCCGAACGCATGCGGAGATGATTCCAATTTTTTATTAATTTTCTCGCGTTAGCGCGTCGCCTATATTGACCAATAATGAATCAGAAAAAGAAAAAGGGAACGTGGGAGGTAAAAATGTTAAAAATTTTCGTGGAATTTTAAGATTTTTCTAGGAATTTCAAGAAATTTTAATGAATCATTCGATTGGGATACCTTAAAAGTGGCAGACTTTTATTTGAGTCGCAATCTTGTAATTGGTAACACATTAATTGGTAACTAATTTCAATTCTGTCCTTAAATATTAATGGTCTGGGAAAAAGAAAATTTGCTCACGGATAAGTCCAAAAAGTTAGGGAATTTTTAAAACAAAATTTTGACAATCACTTTTTAATCAAACTAGTTCTTTAATCATTCTAAATCCTTTTTATTTCTATTTTCAGAAGCGGTTGAAACTACAAATTCTATTCAACAACAACACGCGCATCAACAAATCATTCAAGAAAACGAACAATTTGCTCTTGGTTGGTTGAGAGCATCATTCGAACTCGCTCCAAGTGTTCGAATCGAACAAGAGGAACTTTATAAAAAATATCTTGGCTGCTGCACAAAAAGTGGAAGAAGAGGAGTTATCGCCCCTTTACATTTTCCTAGATGTGTTAGGTAATTGTCCAATATTTATTATTAGAGAGTTCCAACTTTTTTATTGAATTTGAAAGGATTTCACGAGACTTTTATGATTCGTAAAAGATTTTGTGAAATTGTAAAGGATTTCATGGGATTTTAAAAGATTTTGAAGTTTTTTTGAAGAATTTATAGGATTTGAAATGATTTTGAGGAATTTTAAAGCAATTAGTGACAATTTAAGAGTTTTCAATTTTAAGAGTTTTCGTTGCGGCTTGTAGGACTTAGAATTATTTTCCTAAAGAGAAAAATATTTCTAAGTTGTTTTGACAGGTGAAGGGTAGAACGCCCAAGCTGGTCAAAGAAAATAATAAAATAAGAGTTTATTGTTGCTCTGGCAACATTAGCGAATATCAAGGGAAATGAAAAAATTGAATCTTGTGGCCACCCTGGTAGCCTACAATAAACAATACTTTTACTGTCGGACATATTCTACCATAATATTTATTAATATTTTAACGTTTGTTATTATAATTATAATTTATAATTAATATTGAATATTTTCCAGGTCGGTATTTGGTGGAACTGTGGGACCGAACCCGCTTAAGGGAGAGACGACCGGGACACAGTACTACGAGGGCATTCGAGTGCGATCGTCGCCAACGACGGTAACGTATCCGAGTCAGATGATCATCGGAACGAATGCGACGCCGGTCTCAATCGCCAGTAACACAACTTCCGTTAAGGTGCTTCCCGTTCAACAGCGTACAGTCACGGCTATAAATCCCATTCCTGATAACACGGCTCCTGACAATCCCGGGACCCAAAGGACCCCCGGTCCAGCCTCCCCCATCCTCAAGGCCCAACTCTCCGCACCACCAAAGCCTCCCACCACCTCGAATCAAGCCCAGAATCCGGTCACCAAGATTGACTCGAAAAGTCAGGTGGGTCCGCGTCCTCACTTTCAAAGTCATTCACTCGGCTCTCATTTTTCTGATACTTTAACTATCTTTTTCTTTCTTTTTTTTTTGTTTCCTTCCATCTTTCGTTTAGTTTGTTGACAACCATTCATTTCCTGCATGATAACCAAGTCAGAAAAGAATTTTTAAAATAACGTGAAGAGGGAATGACGGGGACGGATTCGAGGCTTTTGGTTTCAAATTTCCTTTAAATTATTCATTTAGAGAAACTGATCTGTTTAGTGTTATTCTTTATTTTATTTATTTATTTTTTTTTTGGTTTCTCGATTAGTCATGGGACATCGGAAGGAAAATATCGATATTTAAAAAATTAATATATCGCAAAAGTGATATCGATGTTAATTTAAAAATAATATCGATATCGGAATGAAATATCGATAATTCGATATAGAGAATATCGCGTAGGTTTGAATTACATACAGTAGAATGCATGGATGCCTTTTGCCATGAAGTTGGCTGTCAGAACTTTTCATTATTATTTGTTATAAAACATCGATAAATATCGCTAGGACGATATTGATATTAAAATATCGATAATCGAAAGGAAAAATATGGATATTTTCGATATCGATATCCCATCACTCTTCTTGATCAATGCCTTTAGATTCAGTTCCTTTACTCTTCATCCGTGAGTTTTTATTAGGATTTTTGATCTTGTTGTTAGTTTTTGTTATATTTTGCAGTAGGTGTATCAATTAGTAGAAAAAGTAGGGCGTTTATTTTAGATGAAGGTTGGGCTAAGATTGAGATCATCCTAGAGGTAGTGATTCAATATTAATATTTACGATGTCGATGTATCGTACAGAAATATCGATACATATCGAATGTTGATACTGTAAATCGATAAAAATCGAAAAAGTCAGTTTTAGGTTGAACTCAATCGAAACCAGAGTGGCGATTTGACCAGGAAACCGGGAAATGACCGGAAATTTTAAATCATCCACCGAATCGCCACTCTGGAACCTAACGGTGAGAAAAATTTATTTAAATGTCTTTTAAATTCAAAAGTGTTCCAGTTTGATAATTAATTATATTAATTAATTAATTAATACATCCAACTATAAATTTACGAATTCGAATTTTTTTAATTTATTCTACGTTTTTTAAAATTAAACGTTATTTAAAATTTTTTACTCTTGCAAATTCGAATATTTTCAAACTTTAATTTGAATGACGCTTTTAGACTCTTTCTTTTTTAATTTTCGTTTTTGCAAATATTTGCTCTGTGAAATTTAACCATAATTTATTTGTTTAAAATATAACTGCTTTTTCTTAACAAAGATATTTCACACTTAATCTTCGTTCTTTTTTCGTTCTGGCTTTTAATGGTGGTTGTATTTTTATTCTTTTAATGTATATAAACTGCACAGCACATATTTTTCTTTTCGCTAATAGATCGATGTTTAGTGCTTATTATTCAGAGCTGTCTTTTTTTTATTGCTTATAATTAAGAAAGTAATTTCTGCTCATTACTTCATTCGTCCAGATTAAAATTTTATTCTGATACTTATTTTTTAACGCTTTTAAATCAATTTAAATTTTTAAACATTTTTTTAACCCTTATAATGTAAAGTATACAATTTTTAATGATGTTTGAAATTCCAAGTTTTATTCTTGAGTACTGTAATTCTGAATAAAAAGAAATTTTCTAGTGAATCAAGCAATTTTCAACTTTTAATGACTGAAAATTTCAAAATTTCAACTTATTTAAAATTGCAAAGCTAGGAAAAACTATAAAAATTCAATATATTGAACATTAATAAATATTTATATATCTATATACACTCAGAAAATTTATTTTTTTTTTAATTTTTAAAAATGAATAATTATACAGTAAAGCGAATTAAAAAAAAAACAGCTCTGAATTTTGTTGTAACTATTACAGTTTCGTAAAATGAATTGTAGAGTGGCTCAAAATTATGTCTTATAAAATTCGATTTCTGTTTTTTTGTCATTCGTTAATATTCACTTTTTATTTCAAATTGTATTGTTTTTAAATACCAAATTAATTTATATAGCAATTGATAATTTAAATAATGTATTTTGAAGAATTTTAAAGAGGTTTTTGGAAATATTTAGATGTTTTCAAGCATTTTAAGTGATTTTAAAGTTACTCGTGAAATTTTTTATGGCTTTCATGTAGTTTTAAAAGATTTTAAGGGGCATAATATGAGTTTTAATATTCTAATCGAATTTTAAAATATTTCAAGAAGTTTTTGTTTTTTAAAAGATTTTGTGGAATTTGAAAGGATTTCATGTAATTAAACAAAATTTTAGAGAATTTTAAAAGTTGTGAAATTTAAAGAATTTTCAAAACGTTTTTATGAATTTGTAGATATTTCCAGGAATTTTAAAGGATTTTGAGGGTTGTCTGGAAATTTTAAGACATTTTAAAAGATTTCTAGAAATTTAGAAATTTGTACCAATCTTGAGTGATTTTAAAAAATTGTAAAGTTTTTCGTGGAATTTTAAAGGCTTTCAGATTTTTATTCTTTTTAAAAATTTCCATAGAATTATTAAAAACTTATTCGCATTTTTAATACATTTCTGCCACCAAAATGTCAAGGAAGTTTAAAAATTGGATCTTTTGACCAAATTTGATCTTTTTCCCTGAAATCTTTACAAATTCCAAAATCCAATAATCGTAAAAAAAACGTTATATAATAAACAGACGACCTCAAAACCTCGATGACAAAAATTCGAAAATCGGTTTTTGAGTCATTCGAATGTAGAATCATAGTCTTGTTGTTACTAACATGCAATCACTAGAATCGTTGAGTATTGTTTGGTGTGGATTAGGTGTCAGTGTCGCACCCTCACTTGAGTCAAGCACTTCTGGTCAGTGGATCTCAAATGCAACAACCTCAACAGCCTCTTCAGCAGCAGCAACAGCAGCAACAACAACAGCAGCAGCAGCCACAGCACCTCCAATTGCAGCCACAACAGCAGCAACAACAACAAATTCAAGTTCAGACACTGATTCAATCTCAACCTCAGCAGATCCAGGTAGTCGTGAGGGACGATCCAAGAAGCAGCACCACTTCTAGTTCCATAATTAAAAGCCTCCTGGCTACCAAGGTAACGGTCAGCGGCGAATGCATGCCCAGTGCTACTGCGACTTGTGTGTCTACCCCTACTGCCTGCGTAACAAACACTACTAGCATCGCATCCGGCATCAGTGTGAACCAGCTAATAACCAGCAACCAGGTATGGTTGTTATAGCAAAAGTCTCTTTCGTAGATTCGCAGGGTGACGACTTGACCTAGAAACCGGGAAATTATCGGAAACATAATTGAAGGGTGGCATATCAAAAAGGATTAACCCACAAATCTCAAATTTTTCAGGAGTGATTAAAAAACGTTCTGTAAAATCTAATTTTCAATTTAACTCTTCGAGGACAACGCAACAAAAAACGCATATTCGCTGTGTACAGGTTGCAGGAAGGCTTCCTTCTTTGAGTACCTTCTCTTTCAGTATCACTTCAACCCCAGCTACTAAATTCATGAAGGACAATAAATAATTTGTTATTTTATAAACAAATTTTATAAACAATTGGCCATATCAGGTATTTATGATGAAATAAATAAAGTTTTTTTCTACTGAATCCGACAAAAATTTTAGACAAATGTCACTTATTAGATTTAGTCAATCAATAACAACTGATGATTGTTTAAACAAATTTTATTAATAAATGCACTGTTTGGCTATTTTCAGAGGTAGAAACTTGATTTTTTCAACGTAATCAAGTGTAAATAACTAATTTTTAAATCTTTAGGGAGTTTACATAACAATAAACAATTTAAATTGTTTACAACAATTATATAAACAACTTTTTATAGTCTTAGGTATTTTTAGAGATAAAATTGCGTTTCTTTGATGTGATTAGCAGCTTATTATTTACCAAACACTCTTTGCTATCAATCGATAACAATTGATAATTTTTTAAACATAATTAATTAACAAATGCATGACAATCAAGAATTTCAATTGTTAAAAATAATTATATGAACAAATTTTTATTATCTTAGGCATTTTTTTTTAGCAAAAAATGCCTAAAATGCCAATTTTAATTGTTTTTAACAATTAAAATAGTTGATTGATAAAATTGTTAAAAATGTTGCTTCCTAGAGGTTAGAAAATTAGTCATTTACAGTTCATTACGTTGCAAAAACCAAATTTCTACCTCTGGAAATAGCCAAACTGTACATTTGTTTATTAAATTTGTTTAAACAAGCATCAATTGTTATTGAATGACTAAATCTGATAAGTTAGTGACATTTCTCTATAATTTCTGTCGGATTCAGGAGAAAAAACTTTATTTATTTCATCATAAATACCTGATATGGCAAATTGTTTATAAAATAACAAATTATTTATTATCTTTCATGAATTTAATTAAAAAACGATTTCTGACTATAAATGATTCATATTTAGTGCGAATCAATTAACGAATCACTGTCAATCCCCATGAATCCATTTTCACTCACTTATTTGTTTATAAAAAATTCAATAAATTTTTAAACAATTGCTAAGCTATTGGAAAACTTTATTGGATAGTTGCTTCGTTGATTCTAGGTATTTGGGATTTAATTTCAGTATTTCTTGAAAGCCGTCACTTAATTTAAACGCAAAAAACAGAGTGGGGTATGCAGACACCCCACGTTGCTCTATACGTCCCACGATTCCACGTTGTCCTCGAAGAGTTAAGAAAAAACAAAAGCTCACTCTGGGGATATTTTAGTACTGAATAAAGGCCCAAAAAATGGAGTAGAAAGAGTCAACCAGTTTCAAAGAATTACAGAAGATAGAATGCTGAACGCGCGTTTTTTTTTTTACTTTGACGTTGATTAAAATTTGATTTTTTGTATAAACAAAAAACTGAGAAATTACTTTGGAGATTTTTAATTTCTGATAAGAGAGTAAAAAAATTAAATCAGGTAGTCACATGTCAGGAAAGTCAGGAATAAAATTCAGGGAAATGTTAGAGAAATGAAAAAATTGAATCTTGTGACCACCCTGTAAATTGAAAGAAAAATTTAATTTTTTGAAAAAAATATATTCAATAACTTCTCTTTTTTTTTGCAGATAAAATTGTTGATCCTCATTTTTTCAAAAATATATTGCTAAAAAGCGCGATAGCCACTGAGAGATCAATCTATCGATTGTGGGTTATGCCTGTGTGGAATTTAAAAAAAAACGAGTTATAAACAAATCCCTTGGTGAGGATTTGTATTTAAATTATTAATAATATTCTAGCTAATAATATCATTTTCGGAAAAATATGGGTTAATCTCTTTTGACATGCCGCTCTTCAATTTAAAAATGGGGAGATTATTTTGATCGCAGTAAAATTCAAGATTTCATTCTTTTTAATAATTATTCTATACTATATGAATTGAATTGAAGTTTCAGACGTCTAGTCCGAAGATTTTTTTACATTTATTAGAATAAGAATTGAAATAAAAATTGACTAGCAGAAAATCCGCCGTTGCCCAAGATTTTAAGAGATTTCATAGAATTAGAAATTTTAAAGATACTTTAAAGGATTTTAAAAGATTTGAAAAAATTTCAAGGGATGCTAAGAGATTTGGATTAATTTTGGGGATTTAAAGGATTCTTAAAAGAATTCAAAAGAGTTGTCAAAAAATTCTAAGACATTTATAAAAGATTTAAAAGAATATCAAGTCATTTTAAGAGATTTTATTTGATTTCATCCACATTAGAACAAAGTGGCCACATGTCAGGGAAGTCAAGGAAATGTCAGGAAAAAAAATTTGTCAGGGAAATGTGAGTAGTTGTCACAGAATATAGAAATTGATCTATTAATAATAATAATAAATTATAGTTTATTTAACCTATTTTAAAAGATTTTCAAGGATCTCGAGGGATATAATGCTTTATTGAACTATATACTTAAATAAATAAAAATAAAAGTTTAAAATTATTAATTTTTAACTCCAATATTGAAAATAGGACGATTTCAAATTTAGATTTAAAAAATTGAATAATTACAAAATAAATACGTTTAAAATTTAATATTTTTTAATTGAAATATTTAAAAAATTGTTTTATTTACAAATTAAACTAAGAAATGCAAAATCTCAAAGTGAAAGTTCCTGAATTTGAACTATCTTTCAATAAAGAGGGTTTCAGATTATTTTTTATAGGAATTCTTATTTATTTTTTTTACATAATTTAATTTATTTAAACAATATTTTTTTAATCCAAAAATTCTTTTTTATGGTTTAGTTTCATCTCTTCAGAAACCATTTTGGTTGAGCCAATTTTTACCGTATGTAGTAGTGCGTGCCTCTAACAAATTTTGAAATTTTTTTGTTTTGTTTTCGAATAACACATATTGTGTTTAGCATGTTTAGAAATTATTTTATTTATTTATTTATCGTTTAATTTTTTTATTGAAACTGATATGATACGCAGATGGGTCGCAACTATTGTATACAAAAGTTATTTAATAAATATCTAAAAGTTTTTTTTTTTTAATAATATAGAAAAATATTGTATCTGCATATTTATTTTTCTTACCAATTTTCTGTTGGATAAATTTGTTGTGAGTTTATGATTAAAAAATATTTAATTTTTGTATTTTTACATTAATACTGCTCGATTATAAAAAAAATTTTATTTTTTTTATTATATTTTTATAAATTATATAAATTATATATTTTTTATAAATTATATTTTTAGACAATTATTTTAAAAATTATGGAATAAAAAGTTGCGACCCCTGAATTTAGGATAATACCGTTTTTATTACTAACAAAAGCATGTCGAAAGTAAAAATATAGTTTTGATTGAAAATAGAAGAAAGATTTACTTTAAAAATATAAATTTAATTCTTCGAAACAAAAGAATAAATTTCTTTATTTAATTTATTTATTTAATTTTTTTTCTTCTTTGAATATAAATCTAAATTCCCCGATAAAACTTTATACGATTAAATTTTAATTATTAAATTTTTTTGGATTTTTCTGTACTGACTCATTTTTTTGAAACAGGTCGCTCAACGGCAACAGCAACAGAGGTTATTGCAACAACAACTGACGGGTGTTCAGTCCAATTTACCTGCAGCAACACCAGCAACGACAGTTGGATCAGCAACTTCACTTAATAAACCCCTCGTTAACTCAAAACAAAAACCAGCTATCTTAACGACTCCTGCCAAAAAAATACAAAGGCTCAACGGAGCCAAAGTCATCATGACTAATAATTGTGACAAGGTATTTTTATTAACGAATCTCAACTTTCAGATTATTTAACTCTTAAATGCCACACGTCAGAAAAATATCAATAGATGCTGCACGGGGTTCATTGGACCCCAGCGTAAAAACCTGTAAATAATTTCTCGAATTTTGAATATACTCACCTGCAACTTATTGTGGATATTCCTAAAATATGCTTTTACTTATGTAAAGAAATTCAGGTGTTCATATAGTGAAAAAATGCTAATTTGAAGCAAGAATTATAAAATATTTACGATTGAAAAAACCTTGTGGTCCAAATTACCCCGAGCAATTTTTGTCGAGTGCTGCAAACGTCGAGCGAGATAAAAATGCCTTCCTCTTAAGGCGCATATGCTATTTTCTTGAACAAATGTCCGAAAAACGCTAGTTTTCGATGTCCTTGTAGCAAAGTAGGTTAACGCGAGATTGTTTGTTAAAATGTTTATAACATTATAACAATAGTAATCGGTCAAGAATTGTAAGGTGCAGCTGATTTTGAACCCAAAAATCCCGATTTGAAACACTGTGCAACATCAGGTTCATGTTTTGATGAAAAAATATTTAATAGAAGGCGGTAAAAACTATTTTATTCTAGAACTTGCAAAACTACTCGTGTGATTGATGCTAGTATTAATAATAATCAATAACCTATAATTGTTTATCTGTCAGACTGAAGTAAGCGATAATGAAAATGGGCAAACGACAATACCGCCGTCGATGATGAGCGAGAACCACGTGTCTTCCGGTGGCAAAATTTGCAGGCCACCATCGACAACGGCCGTGACGAACAAAAACCAAAGATCGATCTGCACGCCGATTGCCGAAGACTCGGACTCGACGAATAACTCTCTCGCATCGAGCAGTGGCATCGGTGGAAGCAGAGATTGCTCTGGTGTTGGTGTTGAGGAGGAAAACTCTCTCACCAGCTTCGAAGGTATTCTCCTCAACGGCGCACCTAGCAATCTCGACATCGATGCTCATGAAGATGGCTCTTCCAAGGATTCCTCGATTATCGGATCCAAAGAAAAACCGCTTCAGACAATGATGCTCGCTGATTTACTGGAAAGGAAGGTCGAGAAAGAACCTGTTCTCAACGGTGTCTTAGGTAAAGATCGAGGAAACTTCGATTCTTTTTATAAATATAATTCTAGGTCCAAAGTTTTCATCAAGCCAAAATGTGAAATCGAAATTTAAATCTTATTCTAAAAAGATTCATTATTTCTGATTAGCTATTCTCATTGTGGTTTTAAAAGAGCTGGAATATTTGAAAGAGATACAGCAGCAATTTTTATTAAGTTTAAAGATTTAAATAAAAAAGTTTATTAGTAGGATAAGTTTTAAGGATTAAAAATACTTCAATGAATTTCAAGAGATTAAATTAAATTATTTAAAAATGTGAAAGGTTTTTCAGTGATTTTAATATTTAAAGAGATTTTTAATCGTTCATGAGATTTAAAATCTCATGAACTTTTTTGAAATTTCCAGAAATCTCTTGAAATCGCTTAAAACTTCAAGGAAACCCCTTAAAATCTTTTTGGAATTCTTTTAAAATATTTTAAAATTAAAATTCAGATTCTTGAAGCTTAAATATTAATGATTGTGGAAAAGAAAAAAAATGTTTTGATGGTAAAATCAGGAGATATTAAAAATGAACTTTTGCGTCCAACTCTAACATGACAGAATCAACCAAACCTGAAATTTTCTTTTTCCAGGTAAAAATTCAATTAGCGAAAAGGGAATGGATTTGGTGGAAAACCACATAAAGAAAGTCCTGAAAGAATCTCCGAGTGACGCTGTGAAGATAAAATCTGAACTCGACGACAACATAATGCAGACGGAAGTCTCGGAAGACGCCTTCATAGAGGTTCCTCGCAGCATGAAAAGGCCTGTAAACGAATTGGAGGAAGTCGAAGTGAAGAAACTAAAATATTCAAATGGCACGACCTCGCCCGATCCCGCCGTGGATTCCACGACTGTAGATTCAACGCTCTCTAGCATTAAATCCGAGGATCTTGATGAAGACAAGGACAATGAAAAGGCTACCGTCTCCTCCACTGCCGCGAATCTCTATGCCGCATTAGCTGCTGACTGTATCGAGGATGAAACGGACCTTGAAGAGCCTATTCTGAACAACAAAGAGGAGCCGCCTCCAATAATAAAGGAAGCGCCTCCTCCACACCTGATTAATCAAATTGAGCACCAGCAGCCTCACCAACAGCTGATAATGGCTACGCCAAGGCAGATTGTTGTTCAGCAGGCAATCCAGCAGCTCCAATCGAACAGTCAGATGATCATTCCAGCCATAAAAGGCAGACAAGGCCAACCCCAGCCTCAGGTTCTTTTGCAACAAGGTGCTGGAGGGCAATTGCAATACGTCGTTTCTGGTGGCGTTCCTGGGCAAAATTACGTTCTAGCCCAACCGCAAACGGCGCTTGTTCAAGGACAGCATCAGACAGTTCTGGTGGCTCAGACGACACAACAACAAGGCACTGGAGCCAAGACAATCATCATTCTACAACCGCAGGCCGCTACTCAGCCTACGACGCAAAAGATGGTTGCCGTTACTCCACAGGGCCAACAGGTAAGAATTGTAACGTGTATAATTATGTCTATAAATATATTTTCAAAAATATTTAGCTATTATGGGCCAAACCTCAACAACACCATCGGAAAATGCGAAAATGTCACAGCAGACAAAATGGCTGCCTGGGAGATTAAATATCACGCTAGGTTTGATCCTTATTTACAGCTTTGTGAGTTACCAATCGCGAAATTCCTTCTTACATACTAACTTATAGCTGGGAGTTATAAATTTTGCTGTATAAACCGCGAATGTTTCAAAAATGTCGGAGTTGTACATAATCATAAGATTCACAGAATGAAATTGAAATTTATCTGCTATCTCCCGCGCAGTCATATTGTAATGCTTTTGTCCTTAAATCCTGAAGCATTTATTTTCCCTACACAAATAATAATAATAGTAATAATTTAATAAAATTATGCAACTGAAATTTTTAAGTTTAAAATTTAAAACCTATTTTTTATATATTAAATCATCATTAGAGCCTTCTAATAATAAATTTGTTTTATCTCACAGGTTGTCGTGACACAGGTTCCGCGACCAATTTTACAGAGTCCTGCACTCGGCAATATTCCTCCACCTCTGGTTCCTACTTCGGCATCAATTCCACAGTCCATAATCGTCAATAGTTCTGTGACGCAGAATAATCAAAACACTGTGACGGTGACGATTCCAGCATTAGCGCAACAATGTCCAGTGACTTCAAGCGTCCCATCTAGAGTCATGACGCCGACCCCAGCGTCAACTCCACCTCCAACAAGACCTACAACTCCGCATCAGGCTGCCGCTACCCACAGCATCACTATGAAACAACCTATTAAAATCGTCAAGACTGTCAGCTCTTCGACGTCGACTGAACCCGAATCCAAACCTTCCACGAGCCAACAGGCGGAGCCCAAGACTATTACTATCAAAATTGATCCTAATGCTTTTTTGTGTGAGTGGCGAGGCTGTCTCAGGTACATATTGCATTCCTTATTTTTTAAATTCCGGAGGCCCACCATAAAAAGGCAAAAATTAGAAGGGTGAAGACTTGATCAAGAAATCAGGAAATGATCGGGAATTTAATTAAACGACCGAGAGTTTACTTCTGATAGTAGTAAAATTCAAGTTTTCATTCTTTTAATGATTGTCTATATGTACTATATGAATTGGGTTGAAGTTTCAGTGTGTGTTCCCAACCTGAAAATGTGTACTTTTGTAGTATAATCATTATTTGATATTATTATTATATTTATAACATTTGTTGACAATTGAATTAGAAATATTAAGAAAAATTATACCTGGAAAAATCTTGGAATTATGTATCAGAGATTTTTTTCAGGATTTCAGTAGACACCCTGATTATAATTGTCTACAATAGTATATTCAATTTTTTCATTGAATTTATCAGAATTTATCAGGATATCGTTTTATTTTAAAAAGATGCTGGGTATATTGAATTACATATATTAATATTTCTTTGTGTGTGTGTGTGTTATTATAGGCAATTTAAAACTTCGCACGACGTTTATTTGCACGTGTGTGAAGCACATTGTCCAACCGGAGGCGAGGAAATTCTCTGTTTATGGGCGAGTTGCGACAATTTAAAACGAAGGAGGTTTTCTCTTATGACGCATTTATACGACCGGCACTGTAACGCAGATGTAAGTTCTTCATTTTTTTTATTATAACTTTAGTCTCAGTGTCTAAGAGAAAATTCTTTTTTTTGTACGTTGGAAAATAAGGTGTAATGGATGCTTACAAAGAATGATTTCCAATTATGATTTACAAAATGTTGAAAAATTGAATTTGAAATTGATCTTTGAAGCTACTAGTTTAAAATAATACGACTATTTCTAAATCCTTTCGAAATTATAATATTATCGATTAAATTTAAAATTATTAAATATTTAATTCCTTTGAAATTTGCAGTTTGGATGCATTTAAATTCTAATTTTGTCAATTTAAAAAGTTACAAATTATGAGGGTTCGTTCTTTTTCTAAATAATACATAATTCAAATTTGAAATTGTTTAGTTTTTAAGGTTTTAAAATACGATATGTTCAATTGTAATAGCACTTCGAATTAATTTTTTTAAGAAGTAATTAGGAAATTCCTTGAAGCCACTTGAAATCTTTTTATTAATTGTAAGCAAATTTTCTTCTAAATTCAATAGTTTTCAAGCCAAATGGAGTAAGCCAGTTTTTTTTTTATGTATTTCCAACTACCGGTCTTTTCTTCAACCTGAGCACATTTTCAGTCATTCTCGAAACTTATATATTTTATTTATTCTGTGAAACTGAATCTTTATGGAAAATTTTATGACTAGGGCTCAGTGAGGAAGCTGAGTTCTTTTATTGACACCTCTTCTTTTTTAGTTAAATCATGATATCTATTTTGAAATTTATTATCTCACATAAATAAGTTCTTAATTTCTTGATTTATGATTTAATTTTTTTAGGCTATGTCGATGAGACGGAAACAATTGACAGTTTCTGGAAAAACGGAAGTTTTAACGACAGCATCAACGACGACAACTGTGACACCCATTTCCACAGCTCATCATCCCGGATACGCGCCTAACGCGGCTTTCCACGCAATCAAAAGGCACGCTCTAGAATTCGTAAATCCCAAGGAATTAATGGTAAATATCTCACCTCTACTCTCACAATTTCTTTCTACCCTGGGGTGGTCCAAAAATGCGTGGCAAAAATTCTTTTGATGCTAGACGGCAACGATCCCTCTAATTTGATTCTAAATTCGGAAAAAGAAATTCCCTATTTTTGTTTTTTTACATTCTCATCAGAAAATGTATTAGATTTGTGTAAAATTTGACCCCCCCATTTTTTATTTTAACAGCGTGTTAAGTTTTAACGTCTCTTAAAATTAAAATTTAAAAAAGAGGGAATTTCTTTTTTTAAATTTCGAATCAAATTGGGGGGATCGTTGCCCTCTATAAAAAAAGTCGTTTTGGACCACCCTATTATACACTCTAAAGACACATTTTTCAGACCTTAAACGTAGGAAACTCGAAATAAAAAAACTCATTTTTATTGTATTTTATTCTCTTTCAATTCAATCAAATGCTGTCGCCTTCAAAGTTCTTACCTCAAAATTCGATTTCATTTTACTTGATAAATATTATAATTAAATATTTTTTCGTTCTGTATAGCTACTCATTTTTTAAAAAAGAATTATGAGTACAGAGCAAAAAAATCTGTCTTGGGTATTTATACTTCTAAAACTCGTAGTGTAATTAATGAAAAAAATTTGCAAATGTTTTCTTTAAAGTGTTGTAGTTTCTAAATTGATACAGAAATTATAATTTTTCTTTTTGATTATGTGTAAACATTTTTTCGGTCTATGGACACTTTTCTATTCTAAAGCAGAATACATTTGCAGAGAGAAAAGATATTTAATTCTAATAATTATTGAGTAAAGTTGGGATTTTAATTTTGGGATTAAAATTTGGATTCAAACTCTTAAACAAATTAATTTCTAGTTATATTTTCTAAAATTCTTGCGTTGAAAGTCTGAAAAACGTGTTTAATAATATTCTTTAAACTCCCAAATAAGTAGATAATTTTTTGAACCGCAGATACTTCGATCTAGTCTAAAAAAAATAATAAATATTATTTAGGACTCCCTGCATTAATTAACAGGTGTAAATTGAGCAAGTGCCTTTGAAAAAGAATTTCCGTGATTTACTGGTCTGTCTCTGCAAAAGATTCGCCTCTCTACTTTTATTTATAACTTTTCACTCAAGCTTTGCAATTGACAAAATTCTAAAGTAACAAATTCTCTTCTCTAACAATAAGCGTAAAAATAAACAATAATACTATATGCTATTGTTTCTGAATTCTATTGTTTGGAAATTCTTGGAATACAAACGCAACGAAATTTATTAGACAAAACACTATTTCGAGTCTGTCTTCTTATTTAAATTTAAACTTAAAATTACACTCATGGGTGTTGGAACTAAATTCTGACATCAAAATTAGATTTCTACAGTTTACGTAATAAATATTCTAGTTACATTTATTTAAAAGTTTTTTTTGTGTAAAATGAAACACTTCAAAGGTCAATATCGAATTCTTCATCTTACGCAAAAATAATCAAGATTAAACAATTTTTCTCTCTACACACACATCCGTTTTTAAATAGAGTACCTTTATAGAGTGAAATAATATGTTTCTAATATTCGTTGAGTCAAATGTAGAAATACAATTTTTAAATTCGAACTTGAACCCAACACCCTTAAACTTAGAAATTGAAATTTAAGGGTGTTGGACCCAACTGCCAACGTCAAAATTCTATCACCTGATTTTACTCAGTAAATATTATAATTAAATATATTTTCGCTCTGTATGCATATTTCTATTTAAGAACTGAATAGCGATATTCGAGAATTGTCTGAAAATTGGAAAAAAATCGGGAAAATCCGATAATTTTCCTTGATTTTATTTTTGATATGGGAAGTGGATTCTCGGTTTGAAAAAACTTTTCAGACGAATCAATCTAGATATTTTTATTTGGAAGACAAACTTTTTTTTTAGATCTTTTGAAATCTCTTAAGGTCATGTAAAACTTATCCGATCCCTACCTTACTGACATTTTTTTCTCTGCAACGCTACATCTACATTTATTGAGATATCAAATTGAAAATTTCTAGAATTGAAGCTAAAGCATTAAGATACGTTTATCTGGTCCTAAATATTGACATTTATAAAAAAAAAATTTTTCAAAAAAATTTTTTTATTTTTACAAAAATTTAACACCAGATAAACATACCTTAGCATATTTTTTTTAATTTGATAAAGTTTCAATTTGATATCTCAATAAATGTAGACGTAGAGTTGCAGAGAAAAAAATGTCGGTAAGTTAGGGATCGGGTCAGTCTTACATGGCCTTAAATTATTTTCAAATGCTTTAAAAGGAAACTTTAAAATCCCGTCAAATTCGTAGTAATTCTTAAAAATAATTTGAATTCCTAGAAATCCTGTAAAATTCTTTGGAAATCCTTCCTCTTACAAATTTTTTTGAAATCCCTTCAACCTTTTCAAATAACTTTTAAATAACTGGCTTGACATTCTCTAAAATCACTAAAAATGTCTTGAAATATTATGAATTATCTTGCAAATCTTAAAATCTTTTTGAATTCTTTAAAAATTCCTTGAAATCCCGTAAAATCTTTAATAACTTTTTAACTTCACTTGAAATATCTTCGAAATCTTTTAAAATTTCTTAAAATCCTTTAAATCGTTTTGAATTACTTAAATTCCCTTGAAATTCCTTAAAATCACGTAAAATCTCTTGAAATCCTTTAAAGTCTCTTACTTTAAATTCTTTAAAATCTTCTAATTCTATTTAAATCACTTACAGTTCTTTAAAATCATTAAAATGTCTTGAAATTTTATGAAATCTCTTGAAAATCTTAAAACTTAGAATTCTTAAAAAATTCTTTGAAAATACTTTAAATCCTTTGAATCTCCTTTGAAACCTATTTCTCACCTTATATTTATAAGCGGAAAAAATGCAGGAATTATTCGGGAATTCGTAGTCAGAATTTAGTAGACACCCCGGTTAAGTAAAATGAAGAAATCGAATTTTGAAGTTAGAACTTTGATTCAACACCCTTAAACCATTTTGTCTTTATTCTGAAAGCTACACTTGAACTTAACTGAATTTCTTGTTCTCTCGGCAAAGCAGCAAAGGCCGACTAAGCCCGCTGCAGCCATCACAAGCTCTTCTTCTCCCAGACCTGGGCAAAACCCTCCGCCAGAACAGGTAAAGATGAGTTCAGAGTGACTGTGAAAAGGAAAAAAAAAAAAAAAAAAAGGAAAGGCGAAAAAAAAGAAAAGAGATTTTTAATGTCGCAGTCTGTGTGCTGAGCTGCCTTTGTTTGCTTCTTACATTCTGGATTTTTCACCCCTCACCCCTCATTTTTTCGTTTTGTGTATATTTTTTTTTTCTTAGATTGTAATGCATAATCTGTTTGTCATATCGCTTTTGTAGACTTAATTTGTTTCCTAAAAGAATTTTGATTTTATCTACATTTAATTTCTTAAGGGTATGTAATACTTTACCATAAGAGTAAATTAGTTAAACCAATTATAAATTCATAATAATAAATATTCTTAGCTAACAATAGTCAATAAACCTTCATCTCATGTAGCCTATTATTAGCTAAACATATTTATTATTATGAATGTATAATTGGTTTAACTAATTTGCTCTTATGGTAAAGTATCACATGCCCAATTTAATAATCGCTTCCCTTTATGTTTAGGTATAATCATTTTAATCTATTATTTATTATAAGCATATATGCATAATTTAATTTAATAATTAACGTTCAAACACTTTTATTCTAAAATCACAAGAGGACTTTTATTTAAAATTATTGTTTTTTTTTTTATTATTTTTTTTACCGTAAAAATTTCAATTTCAACTTTGTTGTTTTTGATTCATAGAGTTTTATTATTATTTTTTTTTAATGTTGATACTAAAGACAGAAGAAAACTACGATTTCAATTTTTATAATAAATTTAAAAATTAACTTTAACGTTAACTCATTTATATGTACATATTGTTATACAGTATATTTCAATTAATAATTGTGTAATAAATCTAAAAATTGAAAGCGTATCATATTTATCGATACAATTATTTTACGAATCCTTGAATTAAAAGAGCTGAGTCTTAACTTGCAATCATTTCATATTTAACACATTGTTAAAAATATATTTTCTATAATATTTATCTAACTATTATATTTATATTATATATTTTCGTAATCAAAAGAAATGAATCAGAAAACAACAGTTTGAAATATATTTTTTTAAGGCTGTAGTCAACATTTTTTGTTTTAGGGATGATTTTTATTGATTTTATTATTTCGTAGCTAGAATTGATGTTTTGACATGTTTTTCACTTGAAAATTATATTACTTACTGAATTCAAGGACTTTTTGTGGCTTAAGATTTAGGAGTGGTTCTGTTCGATTATCGTTTAATTGTTGTGTTATTTTGATGCTTCATGATGATAAAAAAATATTTTCAAATTCAAAAGTAGAATTTAATTTCGCAAAATTGAATTAGTCTATTTCTAGACATTTTTTACAGTCATTTTTAATATGAAATTTTTAATATGTATGCGAACACATCGAAATTTTTACTCGTCCAACAATTTGAAGATATTTTTTTCACTGGAAAACGCTTCACTTTTTGAAAATTTTCATGTTTATTTTATTTCTCAGAAACTCTGAAAATATTAGCCATTGCAAATCTGCGTGAAAATTTAAGTGTTTCATTTTTAAGAATATAAAGTTAGAGGATATTAAAAAGAGGAATTTCCACTCTATAAAATATTCAGCTAAAAGTATTTAAAGACAAGTAGTAAACTATAGCGTCACAATTTACCCGCTGTCTTCTTATTAAAGTATTTTTTTTAATACTGCAATTTTAATTAATTTTAAAACTTAATGTAAGTAGGAACAGGGCTTTAGTGGCTTGGTTGCGTTATTAATCAGAACACTAGAACCCTGTTCCCACTTATATTAAAACCCTGTTCTCACTTACATTACAAATTTTAAAGTTAATTGAAATTACTGTATTCAAACAAAATATAAAGTGAAACTATTAGAATCATTTTTATAATTTTTTAAATTTTATATTTGACATGATTTTTGTAACTAATTTTATACTGAGTTTTACCATTGCAGGCTATATTTCTGAGTAGTAGACATTAAATGATATTGTTTGGCATGGTTTTTCTAATCGATGAAAAGAAGAAAAGAAACATTCTGAAAGTCTGAAAAATTGTAGTTTTTCATTATTCTATTACTCGTATTTCACGGTAGAAATTTAAAAAAAAAATTATTATTTGAATTTCCTTTTGATCTAAATTGTTTGAACTGATTTAAATAATAATTATTTTATTAAAATATTGACTCTTTAATATTTCTTTCTTCTTTTCCTTAGTTGGAAATTCGTAGATTAATTAATAACTTATTTTCGACTGTTTATGTTTTTTTTGCAGGATGACAACGAAGGTCCTGTGACCAAAAGTATTCGCCTGACGGCAGCTCTTATTCTCAGAAACCTAGTCATTTATTCTGCCCATGGTAGAAGGTACGTTATTTAAAAAAAATATTTTTTATTGTCGATTCTTTTTAGAAGTTAAAAAAAAACTTGATTAAATTCGAAAAATATTTCTTGATTTTTGAGCTTAACACTTGGGTCCAGCGCCTTTAAGGTCATGTAAAACTTACCCGATCCCTATCTTACCGATATTTTTTTCTCTGCAACGCTACGTCTACATTTATTGAGATATCAAATTGAAAATTTCTGTAATTAAAGCTAAAACATTAAGGTACGTTTATCTAGTCCTAAATATTGACATTTATAAAAATTTAAGACTATATAAACATACCTTAGCATATTTCCTTTAATTTTAGAAATTTTCAATTTGATATCTCAATAAATGTAGACGTAGTGTTGCGAAGAAAAAAATGTCGGTAAGGTGGGGATCTGGTAAGTCTTACATGTCCTTAAAGCTCTTAAAAATTTCAGGTTTTGAAATTTTAATTTGAAAAATTTTGTTGACAAGAAAATTATTTCATAAGCTTTAAAAACACTATAATTTACTTTAAAACAAAATTAAAAATTTGAAACTAAAAATTCAAATTATTTAATAAAACACTTTTCTTTCTTTTGAAGACATTTGAGGGCGTATGAGCCACATTTGGCGGGTGTGGCGCTTAGCAATGTGGAGTCGTCCCGGACTATTGCACAAGTTCTCTATGACATGAATGATCAAAGCAACAGTAGTCACAGGTGACCTTTCGAATCAGGCCTCTGATCTCTCCAGTTCTAAACGAGCAGCGATCAATTCGACAAATACTAGTGTAAAGTGTGAAAAACTATCCTCGAAAAGGAAAATAAACTAAAAAACACACGCCAACCAATCGGACTCTCGGTGTTCCGTACAAGTAGTTGATATATGTACGTTCAAACAAAAAGTAAATACATACAAGAGGCCTACAAACTTATCGGGCGAGACTTTTGCCGATCTTTAGAGTTAAAAAAAAAAAACAAAAAAAAAAACAAAAAAAAAACATTGAAAGGTGGCGAAAAGTGGGGAAAAGGGAAGTATGGGTAGAGTTCACGGGAGTGAATACGGAAAAATAATCGCGGAACAGTGATAAAAATGCGAGGCAAGATTAACAGATTTAATATTAATATTTATTTTCTCAAGCGAGCAGCGAATGTTTTTAGTAAATGTGTACAAACCAATTGTGGCGAAGAAGATACTTTACGGACGTTATAGTTAATTATAATCATTAATAATATTGTATTGACTACGTTTGGTTTTTCTCTTCTTCCCTTCTTATTATTCTTATTTTCTTATTAAGTACTGTTTCTTTTCTTTTTAGTTTCTCGTCGACTTTTCGGTTTTTACAAAGTCATCGAAAATCTAAATTGTAAAGGAATTTTTTATTGAATGTATTTGTTGGGAGTCTGTAATTATTATTATGCTTATATAATTGCACATTGCAATTACGTGGCTATATTATCGTCTCCTCTGCTGTGTTTGATTCACACCATCTTGCGCTCGATGCGATAAAACACTGTTTCAGGTTTCTTCGCGTCGAAGGACTCGCCAATCCGGAGATTTTTCTCTTATGTTTGACATATTGACATCAGTTAATTATTGATATTTGTTATATATATATTTTTTCGCGACTAGCTGAGATTAAGTTCAATTAAAAGTGCTTACAAAATTATTTGCATTGCTTTTTTTCTTTCAGGGATGTACCACGGCTTTTTTACATCAGAGTAAAGAATATCGTATAAAAATTATTTCGAGTTCTCGAAATGATTTAGATGATTAAATTGTTCGTTGTCTTAAAGCTGGTCATGTTCTTGAAAATCTCTGCTTTAATTTCTTTAAATTATTCCTAGAAGCATTTTGAATTCGAACTTATTCGAAGCTAGTCGTGTTTTTTTTTTTAGAAAATCTAAACTTTTATGCTTTCGAATTAAAAGGTGACCGCTTTCAAATGTGATAGATTCGAATACCAAATAGTTTAAATTTTCAAAAACTCGAATATTCGAATTTAAACTTTATAATTTTCTCGAGTTTCTAAATTTTAAATTCTATCGTCTTTAATTTCAGAAACTCGAGATATGAAATCGTCTTTCAATTCGAATGCTTTTATAGTCTTTTTGAATGTTTTTTTTTCTGGTTGAAACAATAATACTTAAAGAGAAAATACTCGGAAACTTTTTACGGAAAACCTGAATTCAGAGAAAGTCGAAAAAAATGAGAATATGGAGAAGGCTAAAATTTTCTTTCCGAAAATCCTGAGCCTGGTAAATCCATGGAGACTCATTTCGTTCGAAATTATTTTGTAAATCAAAGCACAAGAATTTCATCGAATTCAGTGTTTTCCTCATATTTCGCTGCGAATGGTTCACTTCTGTCTGTTCTCTTGATTTTTGTACGCATATGAATAATTTTATTGTAAAAAAATCTACGTTTTACTGCTAAAGCAGTTTTATATTGTGTACTATTAATGAAAAAACACACGACTTCATACATACGTGTATGTATAAATAATTATATAAATATATTATATATATATATATATATTATACGGATAAAAATCAAGCCGACACTATGAGATGAATATGCATATACATACTTGTAAATAAGATTATTCATTGACTGTGTAAAATTCTAAATGTAGGTGCGAGAGCGTCTGTGCCGAATGCCCACGAGCTGTTTTCTGTATTATAGTAGTGATTTGATATAAAAGCAAGTGAAAATTGTATCCGAAAAGGATTTATCTAATTGGTGAAGAATGCCCTACAAAACGAAGTGAAGGGAAAGTATACTACCGTGCAAATCGTAAAAGACGTATCTGCTATGTAAAGACGTATCAGATACGTCTTTTACGATTTGATGAGATGAGATGCAGATGAGACGATCGAAAATCAGTTTATTCAGGATTTTTTTTATTATCATTTTTAAAACTCTTGAATTTCAGGACAATTTTATGCATATGAAGAAACACTAATTTTCGAAAATAAAAATTCAGGAAAATAAAAATTTCTGTACTAAAACATTCCCGAAAAAAATTGCCGAAATCAGGACGAATTTTTTGTAAAAAGATACGCTAGATGATAAGAATTTTAATTTCCGCTTTCTTCAATTTCGAGAATTTTCAATTTTGGGAATTTTAAATTTTATATGTCTCTAATTTTGTAATTAATTGTTCAATTCCGTAGATTTTGTATTTTCGAGAAATTAATTCTTGTTCCATTTTTCTCATGAAATATTCTTTTCTTTCTTTATAATCAACAAAAAAATAACAAAAAGAAACACAATTCTTCTACTAAACGGTTTTGAATTATTAATTAATTAAATTTTTCTCCCGGAAAAATTAAGCAAAATACAGAAATGTCAAGAATAGTATAACTTGTTTCAGATTAAACAACATATCAAGAAATTGTCATTTGTTTAAAAGTCAATAGAAATTTTTTTTTCAAATTTCAAAGAAACAAAAGTTGCATAGAACTTTTTAGTTTAATGGAATACTGATAAAAAAATATTTTTTCAATATTCTAAAGAAAAATTATTTTTCTGGAATTTCCAAAAATGAAAATAATGTTGGAAATAAATAAAATTGCCTCTGATTCTAGATATATTTCAGCAGATTGATTTGAAAAAATTGATCATCGTACGAATCATCTGAACATGAAATTAAGTTCTTATAATTTGTGGACATCCAAGATTTGTTAAATATTGAAAGGAATGATGTTTTTTTTTTAGAAAGAAATAATTTTTTGTGTATAATTAATGCAAATTTATTATAATATTTTGAATCTTGCAAAACATTTTTTATATCCTCCTTTACTTGTAATTAACATAAAAAAAGAATGGATTTTCAGTTGATGAGAGAGCGAATGAAGAATGAATTGCGTGGTTAATTGTAATGAGTGCTTGTAAATGACAGAATAAAACTATAAATGTATCTAATTTTTTTTACTATCTTCGAAGTTGAGTATGAGAGAGAATCGAAGAGCGAATGTTAGATTATTGCAATCGAATGGTCATCTAAGTACGACTATTACCGTATTGTCATCATTTACCAGATTTGTCATCTATAAATGTGCATTACGAGAAAATTTAAATATAATGATTATACATCTATACTGAATTTTCATTTTACAACTCGAAAGTTAATATTGACTTCAGTTGGAAATGAAAAACCTCTCAAACACCCCAAAAATGAACAATAGCTCCTGTATCAACTCGATAGTATGAATAGAAATTTATTTTTATTTCAATAGATCCAATAGATAAACAATGGATTAAATTATTATGAGATTATTTAGGTTATTTAGATTATTTGGCAAATCTCAGTCTTACATTCATTGATTATAGTCAATAATCAGCGTATTTAACATTTGAAACAACAACAACATCGCCGTCAGTGGCGTAACTATGTAGTAGCGAAACCCCGCATTGCGGAGAGGCCTCCTCCTCTGAGGGGCCTCCGAGGGGCCTTTTAGACTGACTAGAAAAAATAAATTTCACTCTGTATTTCTATTTTTATTTTAAAAATTTTAATTTATTCAAAACTTTGGTTTATTACGAAGCAATTTATAAATCGACTTATTCATAGTTTCTTTTTATTTTTAAAGGGGCCTCCTAAAAATTTTTGCGAGGGGGCCTCCAATTTTTAGTTACGCCACTGATCGCCGTACTCTTTTCGCTCTCTCACTTTCATAGGACTTCCAAAAGAGTGAGAAAGCGAAATGATACTCAACGGCAGCTCTGCTAGGCTAGAGCAATGTTGTCAGACCCGAGTTGTGGAATTGTGGAAGAGCGGGCTCCAAAATGCGGATTTTTTTTCAAAATGCTGACCAACCCTGATTTCCATAAGATTCTAATGGAATCCAGGGTTGGGTCATTTAGTTTAAAATGCAAAACTGTCAACTGCCTGCGCGCGCACCGCGTGTTGATTCTTCGCTGGAGAAATTCGGCCATTGGTTGTAAATTGGCGCGCGATACAAAATCGAATTAAATTAATTGAGATTTAAATCGCTCGACAAATTTTGACCAATACCAGCAGAGGAATCCACCAAAAGTACAAAATGCGGAGTTTTGGGCCATCCGTATTGTAAAATGCGGAAATGCGGCAACACTGGGCTAGGGATGCGTGCTAAAACTTTAGCGAAACTTTAGCGACGTTGCCGGATTTTCTCAACACAAAATCTACCATCTTGAAAAACATGTTTTTATTTTTATTTCACATAATTTCCACTATAATCGTCAGTAAGTGATAGAAAATTTGTGCCCAGAAGCTTCGTGATATGTTCAACTTTACATTTCTTAACCTAAGAAAGAAAGTTTACATTTCGTTTTATGCTTTTTTCCCTGTGGAGGAGCGTTTAGAACGCATTTATTCCGTTTTCCCATAAGATTAAAATCGAGATATTTCAATAAATACGTAGGCTCGCGACTTGAAACTTCGCAAGAATATTTATTATACCTTATATTTATTATGGACGGGTGTTTCTAAAGGCAAATATTTTTAATTATATTCAGTACTTTTTGCATGGGTCGCCTATAGCTAACATGGGCAATCGCCACATTATGAAGTCTAGTATGAAAACGAATCTTACCATTGCGCTAAAAAACCACAGATGTATAGTAAAATATCGTGTGGATTTTATGAAAAAAAAAAAAAATCAAAATTATTGTGCATTTAGTATAAGATATACACTCGAATCTCCCAATATCAACAATCTCCCAATATCAACCGCATTTCTTTCTCATTATGAACCTGCAGTTACCTGAAATATCACTGGATACACTGCGCATGAGTTGCGCGCTCGGAATATGATTGGTTGCTATTCGCGCGCAATTTAAAATACTAAAAAATATTATTTATGTGCAATACGCATGCGCAATTAATATGAGTCATGCGCAATTGGTGTGCCATTTGAGAAAAAGAATTTCGTTGATATTGGGAAAGCGTCTTGTCTGGATTTCGTTGATATTGGGAGATTCGAGTGTAATATTGAAAAGATTAATATTTCTGTTCTCGCGAAACACATATGGCTAGAGTTTTTAAATTCCCGGTAATTTATGACACGATGGGGGTAAGCAGTGACGAAGTGGCAATACTGGCCACAGCACATCATGGCCATGGATGTACACTCGACTTCCGCAATAGTCACCAAATCCGAAACAGTCTCCTCCGCAATAGTCACTAATTTTCCATCGATTGCGCATGCGTATTGCGTATTGTGTGGTTTGCGTTAGCAACCAATCAGATATTATTGATACATAAATAAAAATCACATTAAAGACAAGTTTGCCTTCGGGCAGAAACGTTAGAAACACACATGTAATTCCACTTCAGACAAACATATCGTATCAACATCATTTGAAAATTGCCGCCAATAACGCACAAAAATCCTCAGTAAAGATGGCCGCCACTACATTCAATTGGTGCCATTTTCAGAACTATACATCCACTATTCAGTGTATTATAGAGATCAGTCATAGTAACCAATCAGATGCTTAGTGCTATGGCATGCGCAGTAATATCACGTGTTTAGTGAGAAACCTGTCGGTGAAATTCGAGAGAGGAATGCGGTGAAATTCGGGAGGTTGTGAAATTCGAGAAGGTGAAATTCGAGAGGTTCGAGTGTATTCTTACATCTATGGACCATGATGACGACTAGTCAGTTGGCGCATGAGCAGTGTCCCCAACTCGAGACCCCCGTACTCTACTGCGCATGTGTTGCACTCGGTATCTGATTGGTTGCTATTCGCGCGCAGTTTGAAATGCTAAAAAATATTATTTTTATTGTTTGTTACAAATAATGGCGCTTTAACTCCTAAAAATATTTAGTTAATAAATCTTTAGTTAAGAAAAATTTTTATAAGTTAAAACGTCATTATTTATAATAAAAAATAAAAATAATATTGTTTAGCAATTCAAACTGCGCGCGAATAGCAACCAATCAGATACCGGGTGCGACGCATGCGCAGCAGATTACCGGGCTCGAGTTGGGGCCACTGCGCATGAGTGGCGTGCAAATCAGTGTGAGAATTAACTGCCAGTGTTAGTTTTGTGGTTGATTTCGTTTCGATCGTGTCAACATCAGCTGTTGTGTTTTGCTCGCGCGTGAATTTCGTGAAATGACAGTAGCAAAAATGTGCGTGTCTTACGAATCGTCTGCAACGTGAGAGAAAATGCGAGACCTTGACGAGGTTGATGAGCTTGACGAGTTACAATACACGTCCTATTTCTGAGTGAAAACAGTGAAAGCAAAAGTGAAAAGTGAAAAATGAACGGGAGTCTGGCAATATTGCGTGGCCCTGAGCAACATCCAGCCAGGTTCGCGGATTACTTTGTCATCTGTGGACTCGACAAGGACTCGGGTCTCGAGCCTGACAAATATTTTGGTGAGTCCAGTTTATGGAGTTTAGGATTTCTCGAATTTACGATTTCTTCTTTATATTCTTTGGTCCTTTTAAATTAATCGATAGTCATGACAAACACACGTGATTTTTGATAAGAGTCTGAATATGTATTTCTTGTTTTTTTTGGTATTTTCTTCTCTCTATTTCTCCATATCTCTTTCGCTTACAAATCATTATCTTTCGTGAACTGATTTAGTTCCATTTATTACATATAATTTATCTCGTACCAGCGACTTCTGACAACTGACAACACGAAAGAATATCTGTGCAATTCGAATACAGTTTTATTGATCATGTTGGTTTTTTCAGAAATTAAGTATATTAGTATTATAAAGTAAAATCAAGTTGGAGTTTTAAAAAACGTAAAGGATAACAAGAAAATAAATACCGAATACACAAATTAAGGAATAAAATTCTGGAGATACAAATTCCCTAGCGAAAGCTTCAGATTGAAATTTATTAAGAATCAATCCGAAATTTTCCGAATTTCGGATTGACCGGATTCATTTGGATTAGATCGGAATGAAACTGTTTGATTTGGATACAAATTTCGGAATGATTTAGAAAATTCCGGATTGATTCAGAATTGATTTCAATCCGAAGCTTTCGCTAGGAAATTGACGAGTTGCAAAGTTTCCGACAAAAAAATGTAGATAAATTTTAGGTAAAATAATTTTTTTAATTAAATTAAAGCCCAAAATTTTAACCCGTTTAAATTTAAATGGCTAAAAGGTGTTGATTTTTTTATAGCATTATTATTTTCGATGTAGAATGACGTACCGTATTAAAAAAAAAATATATAGAAAAATTTTTGAGCTATTTAGAATTTTTATTTTTTCAAGTATTCAAGATATCGGTAAATCAATACGAGAGTTTGTTTTCATTTTATTAAAATAAAAATTATTATTTATTATTATTTTATTTATTTCCATATAAAAAATAATAAAAAATGACAATATAAAGACAAATTTTGGACTTTGAGAAAGTGTTTATTAAGTTGAAATTATTTATACTTTGCCTTTAAAATTGATCTTCTACAATTTTTGTTTTTTCTCATTGGCAATTTTTGTGTACACTTTTTTTACGATTTTGAACAAACTCTCGTATGGATTTACAGATATCTTGAATACTTGAAAAAATAAAATTTTTATAAATAGCTCAAAAAAACGGGTTAAAATTTCGGTGGTGTCTCTCCTCAAAAAAATTTAATTAACTTGAATTTTTGATTTATGTATTGGATATATTTTTGTTAATAAAACTTTTAAATAGTTTCACAAATATTTGTATGTAAAAGTAGATATGAAAGTTGAACATATTACATCATAATAACATAATTTTTTTTTAAATTTCAGCTCTGCGATAAATTTCGTTATACAGGGTGTCCAATTTTTATCTATGGATCGAAATATCTCTTAAAATACTCCATCTACAAAAAAAATAGTTCAAGCAAAAATTGTACAGAAAATAGGAGTCATTTAGCAGTACTATTGATTTTGATCTTGAGGTCAATTTTCAAGGTCATTTGTAGGTCAAGACGATTTTTTAAATGCCTACTTTTGACTACAGATGTAAAAAGAGCAGAGAATTTCAGGTCAAAAATATTCTATGAGAAATTTGCTTTTGTAACTTTACTTTAGAAAGGTCAAATATGTCTAAAAAATGGTGAGTCGCCCTTTTTTGTTTTAAAATTTCGATAAAATGTAAAAGTGTGAACTACCTTAACCATCTTGACCTTAAGAAAAATTTTTATAAAAATATATAATAAAATAAAATGAAAAAAAAAATCTTTTAAAACATCCTCATATAATCCTCATGTATAATTTTTGTCTGAACAACTTTTTTTGTAGATGAATTATTATTTTAAAAGATATTTCGATCCATAGATAAAAATGGGACACAGAGAGTATTTTTATAAAGATTAGCCTGTCAAACATGAATTTACATATAATCAGTATTTTATTTTAAGAAAATAAATACATAATTTCATAATAAAAATTTTTTAAAAATTTACATATAAGTACTAAAAAATTTGTTTGTAATCTTTTAGAAATTTTTAAGAAACTGGAATTAAAAAAACAATCACAAAGGTATTACAAATTTTCAGTGCAATAAATAAATATAAAATAAAATTTTTGTAAAACTAAACAATAATATAAATTTTATTATAGTATCAATTTTTAGTAATGATTAAAATTTAATTTTATTGAAGGGCACATATACATAAATAATTTCTTTTTCTTATAAAAATTCATTAAAATTTAATTTTTTAATTTTTAGAGAGTTGAATTGAAGGTTTCCACGAGAGCAAAAACATTTTTCAAGAATTTGAACTTGTAAGCTGAAACAAGTCCGGTAAAAGTTTTTCAAGGACCTTAGATGTTTTTTGGGCTTTTAGTCACTTTTGCGATTTTTTTAGTGTGATTTTCATTGAGGGCGGTTTTTAGGGGTGCTCGCAAGAATTCTCACCCCCTCTATTATTGTGGGGATTATTAAAAAGAATTTTTCATGTTTCGAAATCCGCTGTTTTTTATTGAGTCTTTTATCACTATGGGTGGTTTTCCACCCCCGTAATTAAAACGTTATGATAAAACAAGGAATTTTAAAAGAAGTCAAGAGATTTTAATAATTTTAAGGGATTTTCTGATTTTTAAAAGATTTTATAGTATTTCCAGGATTTCATGAAATGTAACGAGATTTCTAATAATTTTAATGGATTTTAAAGGACGTAAGGAGACTTTAAATATTATCATAGAAGTTTAAGAATTTTAAGAAGTTTCTGGGTATTTTAAGGTAATTTTGTTGAGGGATTTCAAAAGAATTTCTATGCATATATGATCTTTAAAAGAATTTGTAGAATTTAAAAGGATTTCGAAAGTCTTAGTAGAATTTTAATAGATTTTGTGAGATTGTTCTAATTATTAAAAGATTTTGTAGAATTTTTAAGGATTGCATAGAATTTGATAAGATTTCTAAGGATTTTAGGGGATTTTAAATGTTATGAAATTACAAGAGGTTTTTATGAATTTTTAGAAATTTTTGCAAATTTTAACTTGGATTTCAAGAGATTTATGATTTTAATGTTTTTTGGGAATTTTAAGAAATCTTAACGAATTTTAAATTATTTCGAAGGTTTTCCTGAAATTTTTTTTGCGCCATTAATTTGTTTTTCTTCTTTTAACTTCAAGTCATTCAAAAGCTAATCAGGTTTGCAACAACAATTTAATTCCTTAAAAGTCCTTAAAATTACTAAATATCCCATAAAATATCGTAAAATCCCTTAAAATTATTTTAAAAACCCATGAAATGTCATGAAATCTCGTAAAATCCCCTGAATCTCTTAAAAGTCCTTAAAATTACTTAATCCTCCATGCAATACCTTAAAATGGCTTTAACATATTTCAAAAATCTGGTGAAATTCCTTTAAATTTCGTAAAAATCGCTTGATCTTCCTTGATTTTCCATAAAAGTCCTTAAAATTTCACAACTTATCGTTATTACCCTTAAAATTACTATAAAAATTCTTTGAAATCTTATGGAATTCCTTTAAATTTCGCAAAATCAATTGATATTCCTTAAAATTACTCAAAGTTCCATGAAATCTGATTAAACCTCTTAAAATTTCTGAAAATCCACTGAATTTTCGTAAAATCCCTTTAATTCTTTAAAAGTCCTTAAAATTACTAAATATCCCATAAAATATCGTAAAATCCCTTAAAATTATTAAAAATCCCATGAAATGTCATGAAATCTCTTAAAATTCCTGACAATTCAATGAAATCTCGTAAAATCCATTGAAAGTCCTCAAAATAAGTTAATATCCCGTATAAAATATCTTACAAGTATTTAAAATTCCATGAAATCCCGTAAAATCCCCTGAATCCCTTAAAAGTCTTTAAAATTACTTAATACTCCATGCAATATCTTAAAATGCCTTTAACATATTTCAAAAATCTGGTGAAATTCCTTTAAATTTCGTAAAAATGGCTTGATATTCCTTGATGTTATATAAAAGTCCTTAAAATTCCACAACCTATCGTAATAACCCTTAAAATTACTAAAAATTCTTTTAAATCTTAAGAAATTCCTTTAATTTTTGCAAAATCAATTGATATTCCTTAAAATCACTCAAAGTCTCGTAAAATCCAATTAAATCTCTTAAAATTTCTGAAAATCCACTGAATTTTCGTAAAATCCCTTGAATTCCTTAAAAGTCCTTAAAATTACTAAATATCCCATAAAATATTGTAAAATCCCTTAAAATTATTAAAAATCCCATGAAATCCCGTAAAATCTCTTGAATTTCTTAAAAGTCTTTAAACTTACGTAATTCTCCACACAATACACTGAGAAAACTGTTTGGTTCGAACAACAAAACTTTTTGTTGCTATAGAAGCAACAAAAATTGTTTGGTTGTGTCAACCAAATCTTGATTCTTTCATCAAACCTTTTGTTGAACCAAGAACATTCATTTAAACCAACAAAATCTCAGTTTTGGTTGAATTGACAAAACTTTGGTTGGTTCAAGAAAAATTCGGTTGGCAGAACCAACAATTTTTGTTGCTTCTATAACAACAAAAATTTTTGTTGTCCGAACCAAACATTTTTCTCAGTGTATCTTAAAATGCCTTTTAGCATCCTTCAAAAGCTGGTGAAATTCTTTTAAATTTCGTAAAATCATTTAATACTCCTTGATATTCCTTGATGTTCCATAAAATTCCTTAAAATTCAACAAACTATCGTTATATCCTTAAAATGACTAAAAATCCTATGAAATCTTATGAAATTCCTTTAAATTTCGCAAAATCAATTGATATTTCTTAAAATTATACAAAATTCTGTGAAATTTCATTAATTTCTATAAAATTCTTGAAATTTCAATATAATCTCACCAAATCCTTAAAAATTTCTGGAAATAAATATCCGTAAAATGACTTAATACCTCATTAAATATCTTAAAGTCGTTTAAAATTACCAAGAATCTCCAAAAATATCATCAAATCCCGTAAACTTACTTAAAATCACATGAAATCTTATGAAATTCCTTGAAATTCCTGAAAATCCAATGAAATCTCAAGTTCTTTGTAAACAGAACCAGAACCTGTTGTTGGCCAAATCCGAACTTCAGGCGTAAATAATGCCTTCAGGAAGCGGCAAAGATCTTCCTGAGAAAAACTGTTTGGTATGGCCTTTTCAGTTTTCACAAGGGGGCCACCTAGCTAGTTTTTTCTGAGAAGCTATGGTGGAATCATTTTACATAGGGGCTTTTTAGAAATTGAGATCAGTGGTACTAACCGATAGTCGAAGAGGGAGACGTCAACCCCCTATGTATATGAATTCCACTGAGAATATCTTTTATCCTCTTAATCGTATAAATATATACATATTTTGAAACGAGTTTTTCTTTTATGGAATCGAATATTTCAGGTTCTAATCAGAAATGAAAGTTCCACTTAATAGGGTACACAATTTATTTAATAATAAGAAGAAAATGCGCCGTATGCAGACAAACGCTACAAAACTTAAGATTTTCTCTCAAGATTACACCTCACACTTTTATAAAAATTCAAAAAAAGAAAACAATAGACCTTAAGGGCGTTGAAGATTCTCCATTTTACTCAACGAAAATTATAGATAAATATTTTTTCGCTCTGTAGCGCTAACCTTTTTTCAAATGTAAGACTGCATAAACAACGAAAAAATATTTATTTTCGATAAATTTTGCATTAAACGAATAAATAAATATAAATAAATAAATCTAACTTCAAAATTGAATATTTTCATTTTACTTAAAAAATATTTGAATTAGATATTTTCTCGCTCTGTACACATAATTCTAGTTATAAATTGATTAATTCTACAGAGGGCGAAACTTCCAAATTTAATATTTGTTGAGTAAAGTGAAGAAATTGAATTTTTAGATTAGAACTTGACTCCAACACCCTTAAGAAAAGAAAAACCCTGATAAACTTTCTACAATCTGTTTAAAATTTCAATATCTTTGAAAAGAATTTCTAAGTCTTTGAAAATTCTTAAAAGCTTCTTAAGGGCATGTAATATTTTACCATAAGAGCAATTTAGTTTACCCAATTATACATGCATAATAATAAATATTTTTAGCTAATAAGAGTCAATAAACCTTTATCTATATGAGGCGAAGGTTTATTGACTCTTATTAGCTACAAATATTTATTATTATGAATGTATAATGGGGTAAATTAAATTGCTCTTATGGTAAAATATTACATGCCCTTAAGGCCATGTAAAACTTACCCAATCCCTACCTTACCGACATTTTTTTCTCTGCAACTTTACGCTTACATTTATTGAGATATCAAATTGAAAATTTCTAAAATTAAAGAAACTATACTAAGGTATGTTTATCTATTCTTAAATTTTTGTAAACATTTTTTTGAAAAAATTTTTTTATAAATGTCAATATTTAAGACCAGATAAACGTACCTTAATGCTTTAGCTTCAAGTTTAGAAATTTTCAATTTGATATCTCAATAAATGTAGACGTGGTGTTGCAGAGAAAAAATGTCGGTAAGGTAGGGATCGGGTAAGTCTTACATGGCCTTAAAATGAGCGAAGATTTTAGATTCCTAGAAGATTCTATAAAATTCCAAATTAAAAATTTATCCAGGCTTTTAAACTTGTCGAGTCCAGATAAACTTCTCTGCCTTTTTCTTTTCGCTGTAAGTGCTTGAATAGAGTAGACAAAGTATCTTTCTGGATAGATTTTCTTATTTAGGCTGTAGAGATTATTTATAACTCTTGCGAACAGTGTGACCTCGGTCTGAAATATGTGTTCTTCGTTGCAATATTCCACAAGACAATTTTAACGTTATATGGTTGAAGATGACACGCTGTGAAGCTGACACAGAAGGGTAGCAGCTGCAAATCCGACGTCTTTAGAAAAACTCCCTTTTCAAGTTTTCATATAGAAATTCAACCTCAGTGGCTGGGAGGTGGCTCGGAGACTCATGGAACATTTTTTTTTTTTTTACAAATTAAACGAAAAATTGAAAGTAGTTCTCTTGCTTTGTCTTGTCTTGCATGACATTGTGATAATAAATTGATCATTTTGCCAATATATACTTCTAAGACGTAATAGCTCGTTTAATTATGTCGTATATCACTTTAAGTGCTTCTTAGAAAGGAAAGAAAGACCAACCCATCCTGTCAACGCCCTTAATGGTATCAAATTGTTTCTGATCACTCAATACATAATACATATTTATTTATATAGTATTTTTAATGTTTTTTATATCATTGTAAATATTTTAAATCTTAAATTTTTATTAAAACAAAAACAATTATATTTTTTTATAAATGTAAATATTTATAACCAGGTAAATTTACTTTAATGTTATTAATTTAATTTTAGAAATTTTCCTATCTTAAAAAAGAGATGTTACCAATATATCGAACACATTGTTGTCGAAAACCTGATTGGTTTTGATTGATTTGATTGATTTGATTGATTTGAAAACAATCTTCAGACTATTTTCGTTGTCAAAACGATTACTAATGAAAAGGTTATATAAAGATAGAAAATAATTTAAAGTGATAAAAATAATTATTTTGATGTGAAAAGTAAATTAAATTAATTAATAAAAAATATATACCTAAGGTTAGTGAATATTATTTGAGAAATTAATATTTATATATATTAGTATATTTACAGATCAGTTACCATTAGAATTATGAAATTTTATGGGATTATAAAGTAGTTTTAAGGGATTTGATTTTATATTTTGTGGAATTTTAGTAATTTGAGAGACTTTTAAGAGATTTTTAGGCATTCTATGTTATTCCATTGGATTTTAAAGTATTTTAAGAAATTTAATAAGATTTCATGGAATCTTGAGTAATGTTAAGGGATTTAAAAGTGTTTTACAAAATTTATTGAGGTTTTAGAAATATTAAGTGATTTCACGGTATTTCAAGGAATTTTATGAAATCTTAAAGGATTAAAAAATTGCCAGAAATTTAAAATAATTTTGAGAGATTGAACGATATTTCATAGGATATTAAGTTATTTTAACGACTTAAGGGATTTCAAGGGATTTACAAGATTTTATTCGATTTTCAGGAATTTCTAGGGATTTCATAAGATTTCTTGGGATTTCAAGTAATTTTATGGGATTTTATGATATTTTGGGAGATTCTTAGTAATTTTAAGCGACTTCAAGATATTTTATGAGATATTAAGTCATTTTAAGGACATTTATTTCCAGAAATTTTTAAGGATTTGGTGAAATTATTTTGAAACTTCAAGAATTTTAAAGAATTTAACGAAATTTCATGGAATTTTGAGTAATTTTAAGTAATTTTAAGAAATATCAATTGATTTTGCGAAATTTAAAGTAATTTCATAAGAATTCATACGATTTTTAGTCATTTTAAGGGTTATAACGATAGGTTGTTGAATTTTAAGGAATTTTATGGAACATCAAGGAATATCAAGGAGTATTAAATGATTTTACGAAGTTTAAAAGAATTTCACCAGATTTTGAAGGATGTTAAGGCCATGTAAAACTTGCCCGATCCCTACCTTACCGACATTTTT
>CAJFCO010000443.1:276324-302178 GCA_904066015.1 Synergus gifuensis
TGAACGTATAATTGGTATAACTAATTTGCTCTTATGGTAAAGTATTACATGCCCTTAAACAGCTTTCAATTCTTTAAAATCATTAAGGCCATGTAAGACTTACCCGATCTCTAACTTACCGATATTTTTTTCGCTGCAACGCTACGTCTACATTTATTGAGATATCAAATTGAAAATTTCTAAAATTGAAGCTAAAGCATTAAGGTACGTTTATCTGGTCTTAAATATTGACATTTATATAAAAATTTTAAGACTAGATAAACATACCTTAGCATGTTTTCTTTATTTTTAGAAATTTTCAATTTGATATCTCAATATAGGGCATGTGATACTTTACCATAAGAGCAATTTAGTTCACCCAATTATACATTCATAATAATAAATATTTTTAGCTAATAAGAGTCAATAAACCTTTGTCTACATGAGGCGAATGTTTATTGACTCTTATTAGCTACAAATATTTATTATTATGACTGTATAATGGGTTAAACTAAATTGCTCTTATGGTAAAGTATTACATGCCCTTAAGGTAGACGTAGCGTTGCACGGATAAAAATGTCGGTAAGGTAGGGATCGGGTAAGTCTTACATGGCCTTAAAGAGTCTTGAAATTTTATGAAATTTACCTTTTCACATTTTTTAATAACAATATGTATTGTGATAACTCATATTAATTTATTTTTTATACATACTTTGCAACTTAACAGTACTGCTTTTTTCTCACTTATAATTGAAATTCTTAAAAATTCTTAAAAAACGAAAAAATATAGTTTTTAAATAAATTGTAATATTGCAGTGGAGAAAATTACGGATATCCTAACCAATTATACATTGTATGACAATTCTATCGGAAGAGGGAAAAATACGGGAATTGTCTGGGACAAAATTTAGTAGACACCCTGTAATTAATATTGTGTCCAAAAATAGTTCGTGTAAAGAGATTCTGTTACGATAAGATCAAAGTCGATGTCAACAGCATTGATATGGTCCTTGCACTCTGCACTCTAGAAGCTTCCGGACAATGCAGGGTAATTATTTATTTAAGATTTGCAGGCACCGTCTTTTGCACTAATTACGCTGCCAAGTCTCTGCCTGTGGTTGGACAATGCAGATATTGTGGAATTAGATAGGAAGCAATCTGACTTGCAGTCTCGTTTCGTTCCCACTTGAACAATTTCACAAAGAGTCGACTTAATTTTCACACTTTTAAATTCTTCTCTAAGAAAGGCCTGTGAACTCCTTTTCAAGTAGAAAAATTACAATCGCCATTATTTTTTTCACAAAAAATTGTTTAAACGTACTAAAAATCGTCGCCTAAATAAAATAATAATTTTATAAATATATAGTCATTCTTGCCACTCTCAAGAAGTTACCCACAAAAAAAGGAGTCTTTAGTTCCCTTTGGTTTAGTTTTAATCACGAAAATAAAAAGTGAGGTGGAAGGGATGGCGCAACATGAACGCGGTTCGGCTCCTCAATGAAAAAAATCATTTTTTTTAAACGAGGAGTATTCTTGCCACTCTCAGTAACTCATCTGACCAAAAAGGAATCATAAATTCCTCTTAATTAAAATTTGATCACGAAAATAAGACTCGAGGTGGAGAAAGTGTATCTTAAGGAGCAATTGTCTCGCCTTTTAAACGGATCTGGCACTTTGTGGTACGCAACCAATTGGTTGCGCCTTAAACTAATTTTGAGTACATTTCCGCCCTCTAAAGAGAGTACTTAAAAGTCGAACCCTTCTCGTATGAATGACCCCACATGATGACATCATACAGAGGGGAGACACTTACTCGTGCATCGAGCTGTTGGGGAGAGACTGATTTTCACACACGTCATACATAAAATACCTTGTCAATTTAAGTGATTTTGAAAGTTTTACAATGGCAATAAAAAAAGAAATCGTGGAAATTTCAAATTCTAAAGTTAAAAGATATAAATGTAGCAAAGTATCGAATGGAATGAAAGTAACGAAATTGCCGAAGTAATCGAGCGGATAGTAAACTAATGTGAAAAAAGTTTACCCATGGCAGTGAAAGTATCGATTTTGCTTCTACATGCAATGAGAATCTTTTTGGCGGGACAAATGCAGGCAAATTATTCATTGAGAAACCAATGTAAATTGTATTTCTTGATAATTGAATCTTTAGATCTGAATTAGTTAAATTTTACTACTGATTAGTTCAACGTAATTAACAATTAGCTTTAGTTAAGTAATGTTCCTTTTATATTTTAATCAGTGAGAAATCATATCAGTAAGGAATTTAAAGGACCAATCAGTAATAAGACAATCAGTAATCTGTCAAATTCACTGATTAATCAGTAAAACTCACTGATTAATCAGTCAAAATTACAGATTATTCAGTGAAAATTAGCGATTATTTAGAAAATAATTACTGATTATTAAATAAAAACCACTGAAGAATTAGGGAAAAATTATTGATTATTGTCAAATTCATTGATTATTTTGTCAAAGTCACTGATTAATTAATCAAATGTTTTAAGTATTCAGTAAAAACTACTAATTGTTCATTCTATTATTATTATTATTATTATTATTATTATTTAACAGGGTGCTACCCACCCTGGAAAATCTGGAAAACCTGGAATTGTCAGGGAATTTTATTTTATCTGGAAAAACCTGGAAATGTTAGGGAATTTTTTCTATAGTCAGGAAATTTCTTCAAGTATCTTAATTTTTTTGAAAAAATGAATTAATCAGGGCTGTGCCGACCCGGAAACCGAAAAAGATCAGAACAGAACCATGACTTTAATTCAAAGATAACGAGTGGCCCAGGAGTTTAAAAAATTCCATAGAATATTAAAAGGAATTTTAAAGGGACTCTGCAAGACTTTAAAATATTTTAAATAATTTTAAGAAATTTCATCAGATTTTGAAAATTTTGCAAGTATTTCAGAATATTTATAATGATTTTACGGAAGTTTAATGGATAAAAAGACTTTAAAGAATTAAAAGAATTTTGACGGATTCTAAAAGATTTTGATTAATTTTAGGGATTGAAAAGAGTTAACAAAAGATTTTTTTAGATATTTCAAAATATTTTAAGAGATTTTAATGAACTTCAAGGGATTTAAAAATATTTTAAAGGATTGAATGAAATTTCTACAGAATATTTTTAAGATTTAGAAGAACTCCAAGTAATTTTAAGGTATTTCAGTTGATTTCCTCCACATTTGAATCAATCCTTGCTTAAAATCACTTAAAATGTTTTTAAATCTTTTAGGATCATTAAGATCTTTTGAAATCTTTTGAAATTAAAATTCCTTACGTTCATTTATTAACATCACTTGAAATCTCTTAAAATCTCTTTAAATTCCTTGAATTCACTCAAAGTTGGATGAAATTCATTGAGGTATCTTAAAATATTGTGAAATCTACTTATAAATATTTTTAATATACTTTTCATAACTGCCTCAAACTCTTTTAAAATTCCTTTGATATCTTGTAAAAATTCTTAAAAATTCTTAAAGTGTTTTGAACTGTTTTAAAAATATTTTGAAATTCCTTAAAATATTTTTAAACCCCTTAGGTTTCTTAGAATTTAAAGAATTTCAAGAAAAATACTTTTATATTCCACAAAATTCTTTATAATTAAAAAGAAATAAATAAAAAAAAACGTTTAGAACCCCGTTATTTGTACAAGACAACAACTCTTAAAATTTCTTTTAGAAAATGTTCAAATTTCTCAGAATTCATTTTTAAAATCTTTTGGTCTCTAAATACTCTGCAATTCCTTAAAATTTTTGAAAAGATCTTTGAAAATCTTTTAAAGTTTATTGTGTTATAGTATATTTTAAATAAATGTCAAGAATAAAAATAAAATTTTAATAAAAAAAAATTTTTTTTTTAATTTTTTTTTTATTTTTACAAAAATTTAAGACCAGATAAACATACCTTAGCATATTTTCTTTAATTTTAGAAATTTTCAATTGGATATCTCAATAAATGTAGACGTAGCGTTGCAGAGAAAAAATGTCGGTAAGGTAGGGATCTGGTAAGTCTTACATAGCCTTAAAGTGATATTACACGAAATTTTTGAAAAATTTCAAGAGTATTATTATTGAAGATTTATACGTATTTTTAACACTTTTCTTTCAGGGAAATTTGTCTGAAAGTCAAGAAAAAGTCAGGGAAATGTCAGGGAAATTGAAAAATTGAATCTTGTTGCCACCCTGTAAAATTACGTCCTAAAAACGCCTTTAAATTTTGTGCTCGCTGAAAAACTACTGTTTTCCATATGTGAATGAATTGCTCTTGAAAAAATACCGGAAGCTCTTTAAGGATACTTTTCTGCACTTGGAGTTTTGCCAAAAGTCGACAACAGGTCCATTCAGGTCGAGTTCTGTGCGATACACCGCAT
Source organism: Synergus gifuensis (assembly GCA_904066015.1). Classification (NCBI taxonomy): domain Eukaryota; kingdom Metazoa; phylum Arthropoda; class Insecta; order Hymenoptera; family Cynipidae; genus Synergus; species Synergus gifuensis. The sequence goes on from CAJFCO010000443.1 coordinate 280,706, forward strand.
TCAATAACAACTTGCCGACGTGGCTCCGATTCTAATTTTTTCCCTCGTCACTTGAAGACACGTTGATCCATAGGCAGCTGCAGAAAGAAATCATCTCCCTCGTCAGAATCTGGAGCCAATGTTTGACGAAATAGGGGATGCAGTAAAAGTAAAGTAAAGAGTGAACGAGGGAAAAAGAGTCTTGGAAGGATTTCTAAGGTTTTGATATTTTTCTCCCGTCTATAACTATAACTCTAACTCTTCAATCTAGCTGGCCTGGTTCCAAAGGTTTTTTTATGGAAATCGACTGGCTGTCTGAAAGTAAATCGTTCGGAATATTATGTAAAATATTTTTTTTTTGCGAATTAAAATCCAAGTTTTAATCTCAAAATTCGATTTCTTCATTTTACTTAACAAATATTATAATTAAATATTTTATTCTCTTTGGAGAGGTACTCAGTTTTTAATTAGAATCATGTGTACAGAACCAGGATATTTTATACTTTGCGAGAATTTAAGGAAATCCAGGAACTGTACTATTGTCTGTGAATTGAAAAAAATTCAGGATTAAAAAAAAAAATTTACTGTATTTTTGACGTGGAAAGTGATTTTTCGGTTTGAAAAACCTTTTCCGAATTATCAATCTAATTATTTTTATTTGACACTTTCAACTTTTGTCAAATATCTTGAAATATTTTGAATTATTTTTAAATCCTTTAAAAAGAAACTTTAAAATCCCATCAAATCCCTAGTAATTCCTTAAAATGCGCTAATAATTTTTTTCTTACTTAAAATTGAAATTCTTAAAGATTATTTAAAAAGTAAAAAAAAATATATAGTTTTTAACTAAATTTTTATATTGCAATGGAGAAAATTACACTGTGAGAGCGAAAAAGTCTCTAATTTTAATATTTTTTGTGTCAAATGAAACGACTGAATTTTGCGGTTTGAACTCTTTGCTTTAAGCAAAAAGTATTAAGATTAAACTATTTTTCGCTCTATATATAGGCACACTTTTATTTTAGAATATAGTATATGCCTACAGAGTGAAAATATACATAGTTTTAATAATTTAAGTCAAATTTAAATCAAATTCTCAATATTGGTATTTTTTTTTAATTTTCAGGAGACTCTTTGCACAGCACACCGTTGGATAGAGCGTATAAAAGCAAAGTTTTGGGACATTATCCGGATTCTGTACCATGGAATCCATTCGACGAACACGCTGTCTGCATGGTAGGAATTTATTTTCTACATATAAAAATTTTTTTTTTATTTTATTCAGAAAATAATTAATAATTAATTAATAATTTTATTAACTCAATGAATTTATTTTTCCCTTTTTCTTTTAGTTGTGTCTCCCCAGTGGCCTCAGATTTCGTACTCAAAAACATTCGGTCGAGCCAACATTTCACTCCTTCGTTCTCACAAAAGAAGACGGTCACAGAACATATGGTTTCAGTCTCGTATTCTACGAAGAATTGCGGAATCGGAAAATTTGTGCAGCCATGCAAACTTTACAGGCGATGCATATCACAGAACTAAGCAGCGGTCAAAATAGCACATCAAATGCGTAAGAAAAATTTAAAATAAATTTTTTGTGAAATTTTATTGGAAAACATTTTTTAACATATTTTTATTAACGTTGGAATTAATTAACGATAAGGAATTAACGTTGTTGAGCTTTTGAAATATCATTTTTTAATTTTGTATATTTAGAAGAAAGTAGTTCGGAATGGAACCCATTACCTACAGTCGGCATTACCCCCAGTCGATAATGCAGAATTGGCCCATATATCGTACGTCAGACGACATAGTAGTGATTTACTTTACCGACTGATGGTGTTTATTATTACTGTATTACCAACTGCCGGTAATGGGTTCTATGACACTTTAAATATAATATTGGACAACTTCTGATTTATTTATTGCCCATAAATTCAAAAATGTTCATTCCTCAAAGGTCCAATGTAATTCCAAATATATTGAAATATTATTTGTTGATTTTTGTAGATTTTAATTTGAACGTTTCCGAGTTTTAATTTTTTTTTCATTTTTGACAAAGATATATACTGTTTTAAAATTATCAATCTAAAATCTAGGTTTACTTTGACTTCTTTCGTTTTTTAATTTGTTCATTAATTTGTTATATTTTTCTTTCCTTCTTTTTTTTTTGTTTCTTTTTTTTCTTTTTTTTTTGTAAATATTTTATAGGAGTGACGATGAAGAGATTGAGAGTTTTCTTTCTAGTCAGAAGAAAGGTCAAGAAGGTCACAACACAAGGTCACTACCAAGACACTTTAAACTGTCGGCTCACTCACCTGGCGCAGCGCTCGCGTATTATGACTCTACAAAAGATAAATTATTCGTAACAAAATCGATATCTTTGCTATGCCAACAACCCTACCTTCATGCATCCCGAACCTTTCTCACAAATCTTTACAAGTAAGTAATAAATAAATATAAGTCAATAAAAAAATTATTAAAAACATACTATATCAAAAATTTAGAACGTTAAAGAAAGAAGAATATCAGTTTGCAGTAATAATTCCAAACATATAGTAACAGAACCAGTTATCAACAGTCGGTATTATCTACAGATGATATTGCAGATTCCAACCACAAATCATATTTTATTTGAGATAAAAGTGATTTACCTCACCTACTGACGATAGTATCGCCAATAAACTCCTAATTAACCGACTTAGTGAATAATAATTGTAGGAATCGACATTACCGACTAAATATACAGTGATTTCAAAGATAAGTAGATTATGTACTCGATTGGTAGGACAGAACACGTACATACCAGCTCAAAATGTTCTATTATATGAATCTTCATTATCAACTGTGGGTATTACAAAGTGTAGGTATTACCACTGGTCGGTAATTGGTTTTGTTCTAAAGAAAACTTGGAAAACGTATATTTTTAATATTTGATGTATTTAAAAGTCTTTTAAGACTTCAATTATTCAAACAAAGTTAACAAATATTTTTATTATTTGTATTCTTCAATAGGTGTGTACCTAGACATCCGGGGCCTGGACTGAGTTTGGAATCCTACGTCTATAATCTTCTCTACAATGTTCCTGTACCTCTTCCTGGGAAATCATTAAAATTTTTCGTACCTAATGATGAACCAGCGAAATCGCCTTTGGATCTCGTGATTTATCAACCATCCCTTTCTCACGAACTTCCCCTTCTAGATTATGCTATAAAGGACATGTTCTCGTGGCTGGGAGTGGATTGTGTTATTCAATTGTTCACCTGCGTCCTTTTGGAAAATCAGGTTCTACTGAGGAGTTCCGATTTTCACAAACTCATGGTCGTCTCCGAGTGCATCACTGCTCTTCTTTTTCCTTTTACTTGGCAGCACGTCTACGTTCCTATTCTGCCTGCAAGTCTTTATCATTTTTTAGACGCCCCCGTGCCCTTTATTATGGGACTGCATGCTCAGAGCGAAGGTGGAATTTTGAAAATTGCAAGCGAGGTGAAACTTTTTACTATATATTTTTAATTTTGTAATCCTTTTGTTTTGTTTTACAATTTTTATAACGAAAGTAAAAAATAAACTCTTTAAAAAATCTGTTTTGATTAAAACAAAATAAATTTTATGATTAAAATAATGCGTTATTCTTTTTTAGGCAAATCTGTGTTACGTGGATGTTGACAAACAAACCAGTCAGTTTCCAGAGGAATTGCCTGTTTTTCCACATAAAATGCAATTTATTTCTGAGATTCGATCTCTTTTAAACAAATACAAAGTACCTCATTCGGAAAAGTAAGTACAATTTTTTTAGATTTTTTCAATAGCTTGCATTTTGTCTAAAAAGAAATTAATCTTTATTAACGAAACTTAACTTGAAATTTTGTTATTATTTGTTTCTAATATGTCTTAATTTTTTTCTTCTCTACATTTTTTATTAAGTCTTGGTTTGTTCTACAATTTAAAATTCTACCTCTTCATTTTAGTCAAAAAGTATTAAGACTAGATGTATTTTCGCTCTGTAGACATATTTTTTTACAAAATAGAAGTATGGCTACAGAATAGAAAAACTTTCACTTTTAATATTTTGTGCATAAAACGAAGAGTTCAAAATGCAATCTCAAAATTCGATCTGTTCATTTTACTTAATAAATAATAAAATTAGGCAATTAATCGCTCTGTAACCATAATTGTATGTACTTAAAAAATTATTTATAGAGCGAAAAAAATATTTAATTATAATATTAGTTAAGTAAAATGAAGAGATCGAATTTCGGAATTAGAACTCTGATCCAAGAAACTTAAAAAATTATGATAATTGTTTAATTTTCTTTTCAGGACTGATATGGTTATGAATTACCTTAATGGTGATATCATGACGAGTAGTTTAACGCTTCCTGGATCTGGATTTCATCTTCCACGTAGAAAACATTCGTTACACGATGTTCTTGACTGGGACAGGCCTGAACCTCCAATCCAATCAGACGCGTTGCAAAGAATTGTAGATATCGTCAAACGGACAGGTATAAAAAAAAAAACTAAAAAATTACAGTAATAGTATATTTTGACAGGAAATTTGTCTACTTTTTAATATAAAAACTTATACAGTTTCTTTAAATTTTGAATTAAATTGATGTGGTTCCAATTTCTAATTGCACAATTTTAAGCACATGAAATTTTAAAGCTCGGAGACTTTGAATTTGAAATATTCTATTAGTAACATTTTCTGAATATAAACGTTCAATTTACAACGCCTAATCCTAATTTATTTTCAAATTAAAAGATTTCCAATTTCAAAGTTTGTAATTTATTGAACAATTTTCTATTTAGTGATTGTAAATATAACAATTCAAGACGATTGAAAATGAAAAATAAAGATCCTGACAATATGAAATTCACGAATGTAAACGATTAAAAAAAATTTGTTGTTAAAATATAAGTTATAAAATACTTTGTGAAATTTCCAAAGAAATTTTCATCGAGCTAAAATATTTTACTTATTTTTTCTTCATCTATTAAAACAATTTTTTCTTTGTTTCGATTCGGAAATTTGTCTTTTAGTTTATTAAAATTAAAATGTCTCGTTTGAATTTACTTTTAAAATCTCGAGAGATTCTGAAATAAGTTTATTAATATTCCAATTGCTGACTTGAATTTACAATTCTGTAAAATTAATTTTTTACAGGAGTTACTCTGGATGATATCGATTCAGTAGAAAACACGACGAAGAATAAAGTTCTTACGCCTTTAGAAGAATATCAAGAAACGCTCATTTTCAATAATGCGATTAGGGAAATTTTCTTGAATCGTTTTGTGCAGCTTTTTTCAAGTTATGAGCATTTTGTCATCCAACCGAACCAGGCAAGTCTCTTTTAATTTTATCTACTTATTTCTGTGTTTAAATAAAACTATTTTCTAAGAATGTGACAAAATAAATATTTTTATTTAAAATTTGTAACCATTAAAGATAACATTTTTCATATACGAATGCTTTCAAAAATAAAAGTTTTTCAATCTAAAACCATTATGCAAAAACTATTTCTCATTTTTATCTACGTTAATTTTGAAAGACTGCTTTCTTGAAATATTTCCTACTTTTAAGAATTTAATTTTGGAGAAATTTAAGTTTAGGTTGTGTTAAATCTGAACAAGTTTGAAATTAAAAACTATTAAATTTTAAAACCTTCGAATATAAAAATACCTAATCTTCAAAAAGTCTAAAGTTAAAGAAAATATAATTCAAAGATTTTTAATTTATGGCAAAATCTGTCAACATCTTCAAAAATAATTTTAAATCTGAATTTTATTACTTATTAAATTTATTAAAATTATTTACAATTCCTATTCCGAAAAAAGTGCCCTAATTTTTAATAAAAATCTTCGCAATTTCATATTTTAAAATTATTAAAAATACAATTTCGGTAATTTAAATTATGTTTTCATTAATTTTCAAAAAATAGAAAAGTTTTCTATGAAAAAAAAAGCGTTAAATAAACTTGTATACATTTTTAAAATTATAAATCAAAATGAGAAACAATAAAACTTCTAAAATTTGAAACATTTGAATTTTTTAGTACAAAACGCATGTAACAATAAAAAACAGTTGAATTTGAAATTTATAGTTTTGTAAACATTTGATAAATGTGTAATTATTTAAACCCTTTTTAAATTCAAGGAATGACGTCAGTGAAATACTAAAATTGTATTATTAATTATAAGAAAAAAATAATTGTAAATTAAAAAATTGTATCAAACCTGAATTTTGTTTAACTTCGCAAAGACTATTTTATAGAAAAAATAAAAATTAGTGAAAAAAATGATAAAATACTTTGTACAGTTGTACACTTACCTATATAAATTTATTGATAAATACATATTTTTAAAACAGGTGATTGTGTCCTTTTTATGTTATATATTGATTGATTCTTTTTTCTTTTTATAGGACAAGGACGAGTGGTTAAATAATAGAGATAGTTTGCACGTTTTCGATAAGGCGACTTTTCTGTCGGATCAACCTGCTCAACATTTGCCCTTTTTGTCGAGATTTCTGGAAACTCAAATGTTCGCTTCGCTCGTTGATTGCAAAGTGATGTCGACCTGGAACGAATTGGACTTCAATATCAGACTTTTCGATCAGAGAATTTTACAATTAAGGTATCTAAAAACATTTTAGAGTCAAATGTTTTCAGTTTTTAGTTATTCCATTCAATTCAAAAATATTACTACGCTTTAAATAGACAATTTTTATTTTCGAAACTACCATTTTTTAAAAAATAATAACGAAGAGAAAACTATAGATCGCTGCTATATGCTTTTCTTTTAATTATTTTAGTTTTAAATGAAGAAGAGAATTAATTTACTTAAGGTTCTATTTATTGAAATTATTTTTTTAGCAATTCTCCAATTACGGAAATTTTCCATTGTCGCTAATTTTATATTGTCGCTAATTTGTTAATTTCAGAATTTTTATTTTTCGGCATTTATTTTGTTGAGAACTTGTCAGTGTCGATAATTTTATTTTGCGGTACTTTTCGGTAGTCCCTCTAGAATTAAAATTTTTTAAAATATTTATTTCTCGGAAACTTTTATTTTCGATATTTTGTTGAAAAATTTAGTTCTCCTTGAACTAAGTTTAAGTTACCTTTACATTAATGTAATTTCTATTTTTTAGGAAAAAAGTTGGCGAAGGGATAATTAGATCTCCACGTTATGAAATCTGTACAAACGTAATGGAAACACAAACTTCGTTGGAACAAAGGCTGAATAATGTGGACTTCGAAGCAAGTCCTCCGACTGAAATCGTTCCGCACAGAGCTGCTTATTTTAGAAGTTTTCCTCTCCTCGATAGAACGGCTCTCAACAAAGAACCAGCCCAAAGGTATATTTCCTAGATTTAAAAATATATATTTTTATTCAGAAAATTCCCCGAGAAGGAATAATATGATATTTTCATTTCCCGCAATCCGCAGCATTCTCCGGTAAGGATTATTAATTATAGTCATTTACGTAGTCCATTTATTTGTGATTATCCTTAATTTTTGTCTTTTTAATTTATTTCGTTTTAGAAATCTCAGAAAACTATTTATTTTTCATTCAGATAATTATTTTAAAAAAGAGATTTTAATCAATTAAATTCGTTCTTCTAAGTTTTTGCTAGTTTTCAAATTTAGATAAATTCTTTTGAATTCAGTTTAATTCTTATCCATTTTTTCAACTTTTTTTAAATACTATTTTGAATTCCTTTGATTTCTTTTTGAATTTTTTGACTCGATTTTTATTTACTTTAAATTATTTTCATTTTGCGTTGAATTTTTCTTAAATATTTTGTATTCTTTCAAATTATTTTGAGTTCTTTTTTAATTCCTTTAAAACCGGCTCTGTATTTTTAGAACTTTTGACTTTGATTTTCAATTTTTATTTTAAGTTTTTTTTTTTTAAATGGGTTTTGATCCAATTTTTCTGAAAATAAATATCTAATTTAACTTTTTTGTGGCTAGTAGTAGACGAGGACAGACTCAGTGGAAGTATAAAATGAAGGGGCTCGAGACAAATGGAAAACCACCAACGCCTCAAGAAACGCAGTCACCAAGGCCTCAAACGAAATTTTCCGCAGATATGAGTCCCGCACTCATTGCACAAACGAATTGGACTTTCGTTGAAACTTTGTTGAAGGTAATTGTGCAAGATTCTTTTAAAAATTTTTAAAAATTTGAAAAGACTGAGGTTTTTAAAAGATTTAATTGTGTTGGTTTCAAGTTCTAACATCAAAATTGGAATTTCTCATTTTACTCTACAAATATTAGACTTAGAAATTTTTTCTCTCTGTAACGGTACTTATTTTTTAAATAGAATTGTGGGTACAGAGAGAAAAAATTCTTAGTTTTAGTACATTTTTTTGTAAAATGGAGAGACTGCATTTTGAGCTAGATTTCAAATTCTTTGTTTTATGCAAAAAGTATTAAAATTTTAGATTTTTTTCTCTATATGCATATTTCTATTTATAAAAGCAATGGGACTACGGAACGAAATAATATCTGATTATAATACTTGTTTAGTAAAATGAGAAATTCGAATGTAGAAATTAGATTTAGATTTAAAGTTTTTCACATTTTTTCTGATAGGACTGCAAATCGAAAACAAAGCGAATGTTGGTTGAAAAAATGGGATCAGAGGCAGTCGCTTTGGGCCATGGAGGCGAATCGCTCTCCGATGTAGAAGAAAACACTTTAGTCGCAAGTCTTTGTGATTTACTCGAACGAGTTTGGAGCCATGGATTGCAAAATAAACAAGGAAAAAGTGCTCTTTGGTCTCATCTTATTACATACCAGGAATTAGACGAATGTAACGACACTTCTAAAGCAGTGGATGCAAATTTTCTTTCGCCAGGTAGGTTCATAAATCTTTATTTTTGAAAATATTTTGTTCACTAAAATATATTTTTAAAAAATGTATTTTCAGAGTTTTTTTATTTTTCAACACATATTTTTGTCTCTAATTCAAAAGCACATGATCTACATTTTATTTCACTTCACTGTACTTAATTAGGAATTGAATAACTTCAATCAACCTTTCCTATGAAATCGAAATGTGTATACAAATTCATATCAAATTATTAAATAACACATGGGTCATTAAGTCTCGGGACTAACACACAAGTTGTACCACGAATGCCATGTCGATTTTTTTGTCAGTAGTATCAACCTTTAGAAGATATCTGTGAAAATTTCATGACATTCGGTTCAGTGCTTGTCGAGATATTGAAGTTTCTTTAAACAATGGACAAAAACGAGTTTCGTGTGTTAATCAAACACTGTTTTTTAATGGGAAAAAATACCGTTCAAGCTCAGCAATGGCTTGAAAAGTGTTACCAGGAAAATTCCCCGTCGAAAACGACCATTTGCTGATGGTATGCGGATTTTAAACGCGGTCGAACAACCACCGAAGACGCGGAGAGGCCAGGTCGTCCAATTGAGGTGGCTAGGCCCGAAAACATCCAAAAAATTTTTAAAATTGTCATTTCGAATCGAAAAGTCAAGTTGCAAGAGATAGCTGACATCCTAAAGATGTCAAAAGGCATCGTGTGCAAAATCATACATGAAAATTTGTGTATGAAAAAACTTTTTTCCAAGTGGGTGCCGCGTTTGCTCACCTTGGAGCAAAAACAACAACGAATCGATGATTCGGAGTACTGTTTGAGGCTGTTTAAGCATAATAAAAAGGACTTTTTGCGTCGGTACATAACAATGGATGAAACGTGGATTCATCACTATACGCCAGAGTCGAAAAGAGCGTCAGCCGAGTGGAGAGGAGAGGGCGAAAGCCGGCCAAAGCGTCCGAAGACACAGCAATCAGCAGGAAAGGTCATGGCGTCTGTATTTTGGGATATGAACGGAATTTTGCTCATCGACTATCTTTCGAAGGGCCAGACGATCAACAGCGACTACTACATTGCGTTATTAGATCGCTTGAATGACGCAATAAAGCAGAAAAGGCCTCACATGGTGAAGAAGAAACCGCTGTTTCATCAAGACAATGCACCGATCCACAAGTCGATGAAAACGATGGTGAAATTAAACGAATTACGATCCGAATTTCTTCCACACCCCCCATATTCACCAGATCTGGCTCCATCTGACTTCTGGCTGTTCGCAGACCTCAAAAAGATGCTCCAGGGAAAGAGATTTGGCTCCAATGATGAAGTTATAGCCGCAACTGAAGCCTATTTTGAGGCCAAAGACAAATCATTCTATAAGAAAGATATTGAAAATTTAGAAAGACGTTGGAATGATTGTATCGCTATGGAAGGTGACTATGTTGATGAGTAAAGTCGAATTTTGGAAAAAAATTGTATTTTTACTGGTTAGTCCCGGGACTTAATGACCCATGTGTTATTTCCAATAAGAACTTGTTTGATAATTGGAAAAATTATCAGTCTTGATTTTTTATTTTTTTCGATCTCATCTTCTCTGTGTAAATCACTTTATTAATACTTAGCAATTTGGTAGTGCAAAAATCTCGAAATTCAAAGCTTTCTTCAATTTTCGAGAACTGGAAGTGTCGAATTTTTTGCATACTCTAATTATTTATCAATATTTTTGTTTTTAAATTTCTTAAACTTCAATTTTTAAATGGAAAAAATGTACTAACTATGTTGCAATAATTGGAAATGCAGCATTGGCTTGGTGCGTCCTTCGGAAGCGGCTGGATTGTACGTTGCTCAAAATTGAACATTTTTTTGTAGTTGAGTGTGTAGTCTTTTTGTAGTGAAAAAAGCCCCAAAAAATTGAATATTTTTTGGAATAAATATAGGAATATATTAAAGGAAAATTGAAAATATAACTCGCTTCTCGGAAATAGTATAAAAAATTCATTTTTGAAACTGGATTTTATACGAATCAAATTTTTGTTAAAAGTTCAAATTACGCTACCGATAAGAATTGCGAGTTCACCTGTTTTTCGTGATCATTTAAGTTCATTTAATTTAATTATATTAAAGATTACATTTTTTCTTTTAAGTAAGTTAAAACCTATCAAAATTCTGCCCAGGATGAAGCCACATCGTCAATTTTTAGGAAGATATTAATAAAAAAGTCAAATCTCTATTTTTTATAAAAAAATATCAATAACTTTCGAAATAATGAACATTTAAAAAAATTGTTTGGCTCATTTTAAAGGTAAACTTCTATTTAATCTGATAGACTTATTGAAATACTTGTACAAAATCAAGTTAATGTAAATTTTAATATTTATATTTGTGCAGAAACTTTATGATTAAATATTTTCTACATATATTTTATAAAAATACTTTTCTCATCAGGAAAAATTTTCAAATATGTCCAACTTTTTCACGCCAAATTTCAGTCTTCACACAATGCAGGGTAATAATTATTTCAATAATGCCATCAAATAGAAATTTACCTTAAAAATGAACCTAAAAATTTTTATTTTCATTATTTCGAAAGTTATTGATATTTTTATAAAACATTAAAATTTGAAGTTTTTTCAATACCTTCATTTTAAGCAGAATTTTGATTGCTTTTAACTTACTTTAAAAAGTGTAATCTTTGATGTAATTAAAAGGGTGAACTCACTTTTCTGACCGGTAGAGTAGTTCAAGTTAGAAATTGTTTTATTTTGAAAGGCTTGGATATCAAATTTAGAGAAAGATTGTAATTAGTGTTTCTTTACAGTTTTTTAATTTATGCACCCACTTAGCACTATTAAATGTTCAGCACTGCTTTCTACAATTTTTTACAAAAATGCTAACGGCGATGGAAGAAAATTCTACCAAACCAATTTATGTAATTCTTTTCTAATTTCCTAATTTTGCTTTATTTATTTTCAGGTTCTTAATTTTACTTTAACTAACTTTCTGCGTCATAATATTTTTATTTTAATCTCTGAATTATATCTATATATTTTTTCTATTTGAGGGGCTAAGAACTATTGAATTTACTTTAAATTATATTTGATAATTTAAATTCAGGTGTTTTCAGTTTCCCAGTGAATTTAAGCCGAATTCAACTGAATTCAAAATGAATTCAAGGATAAATTTCAGTAAATACAGTTTAATATGTTTAAAAGTAATTGAATTCATTAGTAACCCAACTGATTTAAAACTAATTTAAACAAATTTATCTGTGATGAATTGTTTTTTAATTAAATTAAAAAATTAACCCAACTTTGAGTTCATTTAAAGTTTTTTTTTTTTAATTTAGTTAAATACTTTTTAATTCACTTGGGATTTCATGTAACTCGTTTGAATTATTTTCATTTTCCTCAGAATTCGTTTGAGTGCTTTTGATATTCCTTTAATTTCTTTGAATTTTTTTTGAATCTCTTTGAACTTTTTAGAATTTCGTTGAATTTACATATTTAAATTAACCTTAAATTCGTTTGAATTTTATTAATTTTTGTTAAATTTTACTGAATTTATAAAACTAATTAGCTTTGAATTCATTTGAATGCATTTGAATCTCCTCTTTGTTTTAGTGATTGGCCTGGTTGGCCCCTCGTTTCTATGCTTAAGTTTTTACTGAATTCTTGGGGACAACATATTTTTGCCGAAAAATAAAAACACCGATTGTAAAAAAATACCGAAAAAATAATTCCCGAAAATTCAAATTCCCAAATAAAAACAATATTACCGAAAATATTTATTAACGAAAGTATAAAATTACCGACAATTTAAATACCCGAAAATAAATAATTTTCTTTCTTAAATGTTTAAAATTTTCGTACAAAACTTTTTTTTTATTTTCGGAAATTTGAGTTTTTAGGAATTTGAAATACTTTAATTAATAAACATTTTCGGTTATATTATTTTGATTCGAGAATTTACATTTTTAATATTAAATTAAATTAATAATTAATTAATTAATTATTTAATTAATATTAAATTAATTATTTAATATTAAATTTTAATATTAAATTTTAATTTTCTGGAATTATTTTTTCTTTATTTTTACACATTCGGAATTTTGGTTTTTCGGCAAAAAGATATTGTCCCAATACTTAATTTACCACTTTTTCTGATTTAATACTAATTATATTATTTAACCTACTTTAATTGTTAATTTAATTTTCTTCACTTTTAATTTATTTATTATTTTTTCGTTAATTATGTACGTATATTTATGTTATTTTTGTTGCAAATAGCTAAGAAAGCCTCCACTAACTATTTTGGGTTGACGGATCGTTTCGTTTCATCCTTAAAGGAGAAAAACATTTATAAAATTGCTTCGTATATCAAGAAAAATTTCAATGGTAAGCCGTCGCCTTTGGCTTGCCGAAAGTCTTGTTTTTTTGCTTGAAATTCTTTAACACAAGATGCAAGATGACGAAGCTGTGGATTGAAAAGGGATTTATAATCAAAGAGCGTCTTTTTGTTGTCTTACCTGCTAACTCGCATGTTCGTTTTGTATTGCTTTAAATATATATTTTCTACATGCATGCCTCTCATTTCACTAATTTTCTTAGATTTCTGTAGACTTTCTCTTATTAAATTAAATTTTAATCCCAACATTTATTTACAGATTATATTATTTATTTTTCTAAATATCAAATAATAATTTTAATTTAATAATTCTAAGGCTACTTTTTCATTTTCTTTTATAATTACCTCATAATTTCTAGTGACGTTATCTTGAATTTAAGGGTATTGGATACAATTTCTAATTATAAAATTCAATTTTTTTCATTTTACTTAGTTATAATTTTTATTGTGTAAAATGAAGAGATCGAATTTTTAGGGTAGAACTTGGATCCAACACCCTTAATTTTCTAGTAAAATTGATTAAAATTATTTATATAAATATTGAAGAAATTTTAAAATCTGATAATTTTCGATTAAAATTGTTTAAATTTTGAATCGAAAGAGCAAAACTTATAGCAAATTCTATAATTTCTACAGTTCTTTTAATTTAACTAGAATTCATTTCAATTCCTTTGAAAATTTTTGTATTGTTCACTGTGAATTCTTTTCAATTATTTGAAATTTATTTGAATTCGGTAAAATTATTTTTCATTGTTTCCAACTGGTTTAAATTGTTCATAACTCACTGACATTTATCTTTTTCAATTCTTTTTAATTCCTTTAAATTATTTTAAATTGTATTTTATTTGATTTGCACCCTTTTGAATTTATTGAATTTATTGATTAAAATGAAGAGATCGAACTTAAAAATATCATTATTATATTTTGATTAGTCGTCAGAAAATATTAAAAAAATTATTAGCATGTTGCATGCAAAATTTTAAGTATAAAAATTAATTTTAATTTTCATAAAAGTGCGTGAACTAAATTGATTTTGTTGTAGTATCAATAAAATTTGATTTAGCCTTTTTGATTTTATTTTTTTATTAAAATTTGCCTGTTAGATTTGATTTTCATTTTTGAATGTCTGAATGCATTGTGTTTAGTGAAATAATAGTGGAAGAAAAATTGGAACTTGATTTAAGTATTTTTATTATGAAATCTTAGATTTATCGAATTTGGCCTTGGAGACGGACGTTTCTCCGACGAGAGGAACTGAGAGAAGCAGAACTCCAGGAGAAAGAAAATCAATTGGACCCGAACAACTGAGACCGCTTCCTGAGTCCTTGATCTTCGATATCCGGAACGTCCAGGCGATGACCGATATAAAAACTCACATCGGCTACGCCAGAGCCTGGGTGCGACTTGCCCTCGAGAAGAAATTACTCTCTCGACATTTAAAGACACTTTTGGCCGATACTGAATTGTTGCGGTACGAAAACCGGAGATTTTTATTTGTAAATGAAAAATAAGTTTATTTTAAATATTAATATTACGTATTTCGAAAATTGTTATTTTCCTTAAATTTCTTTATTCGAAAATTTATGTTTCAGTGTTTTTTTTTATTTGTTTTTTGAAGTTTTATGTCATTCGCAAATTTTGATATCTTCGGAAATTTTCGGGTATCTTTTTGTCAAAAAACAAAAATTTTGAATGTGAACAAGTATTTTTGTTTGTTATTTTTATATTTTTCTCATTAAAAGAATTTCTCAACAAATGAACTATTTAAGAGATTAATATTTTTTCACAATATTTGTCTTAATTATATTATTTTTAAATTAATTTTGATTCTTTTATAAATTTTATTTTATTAATAGCCATTTTTTAATTATTTCAGGAGCCAATATAAAAGATCGGCTTTCCTGCGCTCTGAAGAAGAAAAAGAACAGTTTCTCTATCATCTGCTGACTCTCAACGCCGTAGATTATTTTTGCTTCACCAACAATTATCCATCTACAAAGTTGCCCTATAGGGTCGTCATTTTTCCGAGCAGAAAGGCAAGCGCGGCTACAACTTCTGCCAATAGTTGGATCGCCATTTCTGGAACTCTCGCTGAAACCAAACCCATTCCTATTCCGAGAGGAGCACTCGAATTTGTCTTTCATGTTAGTTAAAAAAAAATTTTATATATAAAGGAAACGAAAAATTTTTTTCAAATACTTTCGCTGCTGATAGAAAGTTCTTATCTCAGCCAGAGAGTTGCGGGTTCAAATTTCACATACCTTTTTTTTTCTTGATTTTTTTTTTTTTTAGATCCCTTTCTATTTAATGTCAGGGAAATTGAAAAATTGAATCTTGTAACCACCCTGTAAATTTATCTCTTAAATTAATGACTTTTTCTTCAATTTTTCAGCACAAAAATATAGGAGTGCTCTCGACATTACGGATAGGTCACGATAATACCGGAATATCACCGAAATGGATGGTTGAACATGTGGTCGTTCGAAACGAAGTTACGGGTCACGTTTTCAAATTTCCCTGTGGTCGATGGCTTGGCAAAGGAATCGACGATGGCTCAACAGAACGGTTATTGGTGGGAGCTCTTGTACCAAAAAGTATCGACAGTGAGGAACTGGTTGAATCTTGTTCAACACCTCCAAGATGCAGATCTCCCAGTATTCCAAGAAAACCGACTTTGTCCCAAAACGAACTTCAGCATCTTCTGGGTAATTATTTCAGGGCCTAAAATGTTTTCAATTTCAAAAATATAAGCAAAGAAACCTTTTTTTAACTGTGTTGATAAGGAAACACCAATTAAAAAATATTTTAGAAATTTTCCAAGAATTTTCAGAAATTATACAACAAATTTCAAACGATTTAAAGTAGGATCTCAGTTTTAAAAACATTTTCAATAGTTTCGGAATGTTTCAATGGATTCTATAATAAGAAAGTTCTAACAATTTCGTGGATTAAAGAAAGAAATGCAGGGATTTCAAGTGATTGAAGAATTTCATTCGAGATATTTCGAAATACTTTTGAATTTGTTGAAACTCCTTGTAGCTCCATAAAATCTCTTAAAATATTTTTTATATTTTTTACTCCTTCGAAATTTTCTAAAATTTTTTAATTGTTGAAAAAGAGTCCCTTGAAATTTTTCAAATAACGAAGATTTCAATTTCTAAATTGTCTCATATTCTCTTTTAAGTTCATGAAATTCTTTTTCAAAATCTTATAAAATTTTCAAAATTCTTTTTTATTTATCTACATTTAAGTTGTAATGCTTATCTAATTTGAAATGGATTTGGTCAACATAAGAATCTGTAATTATTCGTTAGTTTTTGCAGGCAGTTTTAATAATAATTTGTGTTTTCTTTTTAACTAAATTTTTTATGAAAAATTTACCGAGGAATCTGAATTTTGAGATCCCAATCATTTTTTATAAAGCCTCCAAAGCCACATAAAGCCCCATATTTTTTATTCTTCAAATTGAATTATTCATTGACATATATATTTTCAACTTTTTAAATTTTCGCTTTCTCTATTTCGGTCTGATAGATTTTTGTCATATTTTTTTTTTTTGATACACCAAAGTTCCATTTTAAATAAAATGTTTAAAATAGTTTTAAATATTTAAATTTTATATCTAAAGCAATTTCATTTTGATTGCTTTCAAGTTATCAACGAATTTAGATTTTTTTGTTTTGTTGGAAAAAGTAATTTCTACAAGTTTTTTATGAAAAATTTTTTAATAAAATCAATATTGTTGACATAGTTAAAGAAATAAAATTTTGTATGTATTTTTTTTACTGCGGCAGATGTTTCTTAAAAATCACTCATCCGACATGGTTTAAATTTTTTGAGTATATTTTTAGATAGATTATCTCTTATCTTACATGTGGATTCATTTTTAACTTTTCGAAATATTTAATTTCAAAAATTCTAAAAAAACGTTCACTTATTTATTTTTTTAATTTCAGGAGAGTCGGTGAACGCAATAGTGAAATTCCATTACAGAAGGGATCCTCAAGATGGATCCTTAACGGCTTTGCTATGTGGCGAGGGTGGTCTCGTACCTTCTTTAGAACAAATCTTTCTCTTTGGATTTAAAAATCAGAGAATATTCGGACGAAACTTCTTCGTTTGGGATTATTTCTGTATGTATTTTTAACCTACTTTTTTAATTCTTTTTAATTTCTTCTATTTCTTTTCAATTATTTTCAACTATTTCAAAATATTTTGAGTTCCTTCGAATTATGTTGAAGTATTTCGAATTTTTTTCTATTCTTTTTATTTCTTTGAACTGTGTTATAGAGATATTGTAAGTCTCTGTAGTTTTGACAAATTCTGACACAATTTCTTGCTTGCTAAAATAATTTTTTTAATTTACTTTAAAATTTAAACTTTCTACAAATTCTATAAAGTATTTTTTTTTCTTTTTCAGTGCGTGTAAAAGAAAATTTCGAAATGTCCCTACTCGAAGAAATGGACCAATATTCGCAGAGACTTCACAGAGACAGAAGAGCTCAGTTAGAAAGTAGTCAAAGGTTCACGATTTTACGCTGTTATTGTCACTTGATTGATCAGATAAACACTTTTAGCCAGACTCTCGGAAAAGACGGAAAATTCCAGTTGTTCGTCTGCCTCTCAGCCAGGTAATTATTTACGAATTTTTCTCTTTCAATTTTGATTTATTAAACAACGATTCTAATATTTCCGAGTTGAAAATAAACTAAAAAAATTATTATTACTATTTTGTTTTTCAGAGAACAACTTCTGCACCCAATGCTTCGTCCAATGAGTGAAGCTCGAAGCACAGTCGAAATGTACGAGGAAATCTCATTCCTTCGAAATCCGACCTTGCTTACTTTCCTAATTCAGATTCTCGAACCACTCAGCGAATTCCACATTGTTTTAGAAAAAAGTCTCACTCATGGAATCTCCAGTCTGTGTTAATTCAAGAATTTTTCCAATCTAAGGCTAATAATTTACCATGGAAAATTTTTCCAGGCAGTACAAGATTAGCTTTTAAGAAAAATATAAGTAGAATTATTAGGGGAATTATTTATAAGTAAGGGTCTAATTCAACTGCTTTTGAATTTAAAGGCCAATTTAAATTCGAGAGCATTGAAAAATGATTTGCCTCTGAGTCCTAAAATATTACCAAAGATTTTTACCCTTTACTTTACGTTATCGCGTGGTCAATATTACCGTACTCGTTTACTCATTTTTATCGTTGTTGATCTGTTATATACGTATATGTTTTTCATGACAAAGTTTTACTTTTGATTTGTTTCCGTATATCGTTCGTGTATATAACGTAGTTAGCGAATTGTAATTTAGACCTTAGACTGCAAGTTCTTGCCAACTTCTTCTAAATCTCACTTTTCTTTTTATTTCCTCAACTTCCAATTGAGTTTTATTGTGAAAATATTTCTAAGTATTGCGAAAAACACGAAACATGGAGTTGCTATCGAACTTTTCGTACTTTTGATAGTTTTTTTCGAATTATCGAAACAATTCGAAATACCAAACTTTCGATATCTCGACTAATTTCAATAGCTCCAACTTTCCATATCCCTACGTATTTCATTCCAAATTGGAATCTTTTCATTAGATTCTTAGATTAAGTGAGACACTTGCACACTTTTTTATCCGGTGTTTGTTGGTTAGTTATAAGTGCATTTTAATATTCCAAATGCTGTGAAAATGAGAGTACGGTTATTGTACATATGATACGTCCAAATGCATAATAAAAGGTAGAATTTAATGAAAAATTTAGGGTCGCAAAGTGATTACGGACCAAATGAAAAAAACGATTTGGTGAACATAGTGATTTCGACACATTTTTTGCTCTCTACTACATTTTTCGACACTTATAATCCATATTACTGCCCAGAGATTTTATTCACATTTGTGTGAAATAGATTTTTATAAGCTCATATGTATTTCGTCGTTCGTAGATTTTATCCAATTAAAAATGGTAGTCAAGCTCCTCATAAATATTGACGTAATTTTAGAATAGAAAATTGTTTTATGGCTTCTCTTAAGGCCATATATTACTCATCCGATCTCTTTTACCTTGCCGAAATTTTTTGCCTACAACGTTACTTCTAAATTTACTGAGATATCAAATTGAAAATTTCTGTAATTAAAGTTAAGCCATTAAAATGACAAAGAATAAATCAGTACACGAGATTCTTCTCATTGAAGTTAGTATTTGGTTTGAATACTGCAATTTTAAAATTAATTAAAATTGTAGTATTTAAAAAAAAATACAAACTTGAATGAGAAGAACGACGTATATTGATTTTTTTTGTCATTTGCCAAAATTTCAGCGAGATATCTTCTTTACTTTAAAAATATGGTACTTTTATCTGTTCCAAAATATTTACATTTATAATGAAGAAATTATGTTCAAATTTCTTTTTATTTAAATAAAAATTTAAGACCATATAAACGTACCTTAGCATATTGTTTTTTAATTTTATATATTTATAATTATATATTTTATAATTTGTTATCTCAATAAATTTAGAAGTAATGTTGCAGAGAAAAAATGTCAGCAAGGCCTTAGATTTTCTCTAAGTTTTACGAATTTTAAATTAAAAGCGGATTGAAATTGAAACTTGAAATTTGTGGGGAGCTTCATTATAAATTTCATGTCCAAGCCTGGAACTCAGGAATGATTTTCTTCGTTCGATAAATTTAAGAGTGCCAAAGAGATTTTTAGACCGAAATAATTTATTCTTAAATTTATTTATATAAATCTTTGCTTTCAAATTTATTATTAATACATTCAAGGCTATTGAAACCAAGTTCTAAGCTCAAAAATCGGTTTCTTCGTTTTACTTAACAAATATAATCAGATATATTTTTTGCTCGGTAGCGGTAAATATACAGTTGTAATATTTGCTGATTAAAATGAAGAAATCGAATTTTTAAGTTAGAATTTGCATCCAACGCTCTTAAAAAAAACAGTTTTCAATTACATCAATTTTCAGGCCTACAAGATTTATATTATTTTTTCACGGCCCATAAATATTTTTATTTCGTAATGAATTAATGAATAATTTAGCAGAGCTTTTGTCAGTGGCCAAAAATAATTATAATTTATCAGTTATGAGACTATAATATAATTGGAACTTATTCGGTTCTAAGTGAATATACGAATAGCATTATGATAACTGCGATTAAAATAGATCTTTGTACTTGAATCTCAAATTTTTCCACATCTCCAGACTTATTGCGTATTGTATAACATATAACGAGTTATCGTATAAAAATATAGTTTTTAGCCGATAAGAAAAATTTCTGAATCTGATCCGAAAATTTCGTTTGTCTGGCACGATTTTCGACTTATAATTTTAGAATGAGATTTTTATGAACTTTTATTTTAATCGTCGAATGTACAAATCTTAAAAAATTTTTTGACTTTCAATCATCATCTTTTCTTCTTTGATCTACTTTTTTTTTTAATTTAAAATTTTTTAATTATAGAGACTTTTACTTCATATTTTAAAATCAAGTTCGCAGTCTTCAGCGTCGATTTAAAATAAATCATTTTAATTTTTACTTTTCTTTTTACATTTTGATAAGCAATCGAATCATTCACAAAATTAGGAATATGTAATTTTTTCGATTAGAAACTGAGATTCCGAAAATTTATTCCATTCCAGTTAATACGTAGAAAACATTCTTCGACAAAAGACGGGATTAGGGGAAGTAATTTAATTTAAAATTGACCTAAGATGTGATTTTGTGCACTCGACATAATATTTGTAAATAAATTTCCAAAAAACAATACGATGCTCGAAATACTTTCGGAAGAATGTCTTTTATGTAATAGAGAATATACTTATAGATGTAAATAATATATATGTAATTGCAGACGATTGTACAGTAGAGTAAAATATTGTATAACCAACTCGATTAAATTGACGGTGAAAAAATTATTCTCGATTAATTTTGGATTAATATTGCCTTTTTTTTTTTTGAAAAATACGAAATAAATAAATCAAAATTAGTTTCATCACTTTTTCTTCGACTTTTGTTTTGTTTTGTTTTGTTTTGTTTTTTTTTTAATGATTTTAGATGATTAGATATATGTGCACAGCGGTCTTTTCATTCAAATTTGTAGTTTCTTTAAATACTGAAATTTTAATTAATTTTTAACTTTTTAAGGGCATGTGATACTTTACCATAAGAGCAAATTAGTTATACCAATTATACATTCACAATAATAAATATTTTTAG
>CAJFCO010000443.1:306731-324261 GCA_904066015.1 Synergus gifuensis
TTGACCTATAAGATTAATCCATTTCATTGAAAAATAAGAAAGTTATGCTTTATTGTAATTTTTGAAAATGAATTTTTTGAATATAACTTCTCAAATAATCAAAATTTAATTCTGATGTAAAGAATGCTTAATGCTTTCTCTATGAGCAAGCAAATCATATTTGCTTTCAGGAAGCAAAGTGCTCATTGAATGAGCAAAAAAGTTGATACAACTTCACAGCTAGTTATTATTATTATTATTATTATTATTATTATTATTATTTATTATTATTATTCCCGCATATTTATTCCCGCAGATTTTATAGGATTCAATAGATTTAATAAGATTTTAATGGATTTAAGGGTGTTGGAGCCAAGTTGTAATCTAAAAATTCGATTTCTTCATTTTACTCAACAAATATTAAATTTGGAATTTTTTCCCTCTGTAGAATTAATCAATTTGTGACTAGAATTATGCGTACAGAACGAAAAAATATCTAGTTCAAATATTTTTTAAGTAAAAAATTTGAATTTTGAAAAAATGAATTTTGAAGTCTGATTTTGAATTCTTCACTTTGTGCAAAAAGTATCGAAACTAAATATTTTTTTTCGCTCTGTACGCAGTCTTATATTTGAAGATAGATTAGCGCTACAGAGCGAAAAAATATTTATCTATAATTTTCGTTGAGTAAAATGAATTTAATGAATTTTAAATTTAACATTTGGGTCCAATGCCCTTAACAAAATGATAATTTGAAATGAAAGCGCATCTCAAGAAATTTGACTAATAACTCTCCAAATAATGCAATGCAGGAAATTGTATATCCTGTAACGAGAACCAAGAGCAGGTTTAATAACAATCCTAGTGAATTTTCCATAAAAACCAAATTTGACCTTCTTATATCATTAGGCATGACTTGCTGATTCCACTTTTCAATAATACCAGATTCCGTTATTTTTTGCAGGCTTCGCTCGAATTTGTGAACATAAGGCGAATTAGATTCCAGAAATATGACTCGTACAGTTTCCAGAAAACTTTCCTCAAGAATCTTCATGGCTGGAATACCGTTTTCGTCAAAGTGCTTCTGAAGGAACATTTTTGCAATCGGTTCCATGAAGATGCAAGTCACGTTCTTCGACATTATCAATAATTGAACGCATTCTTCTTGTGTTATACGCGCCTGATTTTTTCAGTAAAGCCTCTATGACCTCGTTATTCTCAGCCTTTGATATGATGTTCCAAAGTGCTTTTTCCGATAGCAGTGTTATGTTCGACGCCTTTAAATCCATCAAGGAATTAAATTTTTCCTCAGACTTTACTTCTAGCTTGATGTCTGTTAAAATTGAGTAAAATGTGGTGGAGAACAGCCAGAAGCCAATGAGAATAAAGGACAAGGCGATTCGTTCCGATAATTTTCTTACATCTCGAGGAACTGGAATTCCAAGTAGCATTTCTACAAAGTGTAGAAGACACCAAAAATGATTGTCGAATCTTAAAAGACGGAGGAAGAACCAAATGAAGGTTACAAGTAAACATGTTAGTAATCCCATGTAAAGTGATGTTTTTGTGAAGGAGATTTTCACCTTCGTCGATTTCAAAATTGGTACCATTGAGAGAAAACGATCCCTTACACCAGTAAACCCAATCACAAATGGATATTCACTGCATTTGGAAGCCAGTGCTAGTTGATTTGTTAGCAACTGAATTTCGTTGAATACAAGCTGACTTATTAAACCAGAGGTTTCACTTTTTTGGCAGGAGGATCTCCCTAAATATTCATTGGGATTTGGAACTTCTGAAACTCTGAAATTTAATAACTTTGAGAGAACATTCAGGATGTTTTTTTGGACTCCAGAAACTTCAAGAGGATATCCAGATTGATTGCGTTTCACGTTGATCAGTGGAGGATAGTTTGCTGAGCCCACTTTTATCTCGTTACCTTTCAAGTCGATCAGTTTATTTGGAAAGATCGATTTTTCTCTTGCGTAACTTTTTCTACTGTAGATGTCATTGAAGGGATTAAAGTTATGTATCACTGCGATGCTTTGATGATGTTCCCAAATCAGATTTCGATCTGAATTCCCTGTCAACAATATAACTTCTAAGATCGTCAAGTCTAAAAAGTTCTTGGACCATCCAAAGCGAAGCAATTCTTCTCTGCTAGCACTTTTCCCATCGAGAAAGATGATCATCAAACATCTTGGATGAGAAAATGATTTGGATACTTCCATCAAAAACTTCAGTGGAATTTCCGGATTCGTCTTCTCAACTTGGATTGTCAGAAACAGGGTAGTTTCGTGGAAACTTCTGCTAGCAACTGAAGATCGAAAGTTCCGGGGATCTTCTTCTAGAAAATTGATCAGTCTAATTGGGGTCTCAGTTGTAATTTCTTGTAGGATAATTCTTGCGATTTTTGACATTTCGTCACTTTTAGGTTCGTCATCAAGCATTATTATAGTTTGAGAAGAACGGAAACTGTTCTTTCTGTCTTGAAACAAGTCACTAAGCCACTTGATGTCTTGAGAAGTTTTCTGTACACTGATAATGAAAATAAAAATAGAAATCTCGAGGGTATTCCATTTGTAATTAAGCATCTTGTATTACTTAAAAATATTCCGAAATATTTTTTCGGGATAGTCATTCCAGAACATGTACTGTGATTCTGAAGAACTTAAGGATCAATCAACCCTCATGAACTACCCCTCAGTTGAGAAAAATTCACCCCTCACTGCATAAAATGTTAGCATCTCATTTTTTGTCATTTTATCTTCATCTGAATCGGAATGTGAGATTTCTGGAGTACATAAGTATATTTTGAAGGATTCACGGACAGTTTGAACCCTTATAAACAACCCCTCAGTTAGTATAAATTCACACCAATGAATGTTAAAATGTTATAATTCCATTTTCTATTATTGCTTCCTCATAGAGGAAGCTTTGTGGTGGTGACAAAATCCAGTTTCCTAAAAAAGGTTTTTTTCAACATATTTTAATGTCAATATATCTAACATGATGTCCTGAAAAATTGTCCGGATGTGTGTGTGTGTGTGTGTATGTGTGTGTGTGTGGATGACACGATCCAGCAATTTCTTGAAAACGCGTAGAGATAAATTGATGAAATTTTGCTTAGTTATTTCATTATACACCTAGTTGAATTTCTTACAATGGTTTAACAAAATATTTAATTTTACAAGTTTTATGTACTTTTATAATTTTCTTAAAATTCATTTTTTCACTATAACTTCTCAAATCATCAAAATTCAAAGATGATGTAAGGAAAACGTAGATTCCTTGTGTCGAAACGAATCGATTGACCTATATTATTAATGCATTTCATTAAAAAATAACAAAGTTATGGTTAATTGTATTTTAAAAAATTAATTTTTCGACTATAACTTTTCAAATAATCAAAATTTTGACTTGACATAAGGAAAATAAATGTTCCTTGCATCGAGACGAATCGATTGGTCTATAATATTATTTCATTTCATTGACAAATAACAAAATTATTGATCTATTTAATTTTGAAAAATTTGTTTTTCAACTATAACTTCTCTAATATTCAAAATTCGAAGCTGACGTAAGGAAAATAAAGGTTCCTTGCGTCGAAACGAATCGTTTGACCTATGAGATTAATGCATTTCATTGAAAAATAAGAAAATTGTGCTTTATTGTAATTTTTGAAAATGAATTTTTCGAATATAACTTCTCAAATAATCAAAATTTAATGTTGATGTAAAGAATAATTAATGCTTCCTCTATGAGGAAGCAAATCATATTTGCTTACAGGAAGCAAAGTGCTCATTGAATGAGCACAAAAGTTGATACAACTTCACAGCTAGTTGTATACTGATCTGAATCGAAGAATTGGTGTTCCGGAAAAATAAGTATATTCTAAAGAACCGTCGATTCACTTCAACCCTCGTAAACTACCCTCCAATCGGATCATCTGAACCCTCATGAACATTACACATTTCATCGGGAGACTTCGCTGTGGCTCGGATTCCATCCTCCAATGATTTCAATGAGAGTGCATTTTCGGACGTATTACCACACCTATGGGTAGTTTTTGATTCGAATATTGATAATTCATATTATGTATATGTTTCCAAAAATATGTATGAACTGAACATCAATTAAAGTGCATTTTTGGGCTTATCATCATTGATAGAGGTGGTTTTTGATGTTTTACCACTGTTAGGGGTAAGTTTTCAATTTGGATATGTTTGCCACAATGTTTTCATGTGTTTCCAGGAAAAAATATATATACTGAACATCAATAAAAGTACATTTCCAGGTGCATCACCACAACTAGGGGTGGTTTTTTTATGTTCTATAACTGTTAAGGGTAGTTTTTGATTCAGATATTGCTGATTCATATTTTTTATATGTTTCCAAAAATATATATGAACTGAACTACAATGAAAGTGCATTCTTGGACGTATCATCACTGCTAGGGGTGGTTTTAGATTTTTATTTACTGTTAGGGGTGGTTTTTGGTCCGCACCTTTTTGCTACAAATTTTTGATGTGATTTCAAAGCATACATATGAAATTGTGACCCAGAAAAAAATTTTTCCTGGAATTTATGCTTATTTCTAATTTTGTCGCAATTTTCGCACTTTTTGTCGGGGTTTAAAACTAAAGGGGTGCAACCCTCGTGTTTGCCAAATTTCTCATGATTGGATGCATCCTTCATCTTCAAAATGAGACCTTAACAAAGACGATACGTTTATTTTTATGGGAGTTACAAGTTTTCAAAGTAGGTGGGACGTATGTGTCTCATTGGCCGTTAAAGGGTTAAGGGTGTTGGAGCCAATTCTGATCTAAAAATTCGATTTCTTCATTGTACTCAACAAATATTAAATTTGGAATTTTTTCACTCTGTAGAATTAATCAATTTTTAACTAGAATTATGCATACAGAGAGAAAAAATATCAAATTCAAATATTTTTTAAGTAAAATTAAAATATTGGATTTTGAAGTTAGATTTTGAATTTTTCGTTTAATGCAAAAAGTATCGAAATTAAATACTTTTTCGCTCTGTATACAGTCTTATATTTGGAAAAAGATTAGCGCTACAGAGCGAAAAAATATTTATCTATAATTTTCATTGATTAAAATGGAGAAAGGAATTTTGAGTTTAACTCTTGGGTCAAGTTATAATCTAAAAATTCGTTTTCTTCATTTTACTCAACAAATATTAAATTTGGAATTTTTTCCCTCGGAAGAATTAATCAATTTTTAACTAGAATTATGCGTACAGAGCGAGAAAATATCTAATTCAAATATTTTTTAAGTAAAATGATTGGGCTGAAGTTTCAGACGTCTACTTAGACGAATTTTTTTTTTTTTTCAAAAATTCACACTAAGAAAAATTGTTTTTTGTAATAATTTGTCTACTTCTACAGAAAGCATGGGAAATTTTTTTGCAAATAAAATTTCAACCGGTTTCAAAATATTTTAAACGATTTAAATTCATTTAGAATAATTTTAAATGATTTCAAGATGTTTAAATACATTTTAAGTGATTTTAAGGATTTTCTATGGATTTCAAATGAATTTAGGAGATTTTAAGAATTTTAAAGAGATTTTAAGACATTTAGGGGATTTCGTGGAGATTTTAGGATATTTTAAGTAATTTTAGGGATTTCAAGAGAGTTCATGCAATTTTAAGAGATTTTTAAATTTTAAAAGAATTAAAGGATAGGAATTTGAAGAATGTTGAAGAAATTTAAAGATACTAGCAGACCAACACGTGCGCTACGCGCACGATTATTTATTTAATTTCTTACAATTTCAAGTCATTAAAAAATCAATGAAATTTTGCTGATTCAAATTCAGAAAGTAGGTTTGAAACAACAATTTAAGGGCATGCTCTGAGGAGATCACGTGACCTCGTTTATGAAATTTTTTTTTTCAATAAACCACGTCCACACGGATTGAAATATCGTGTTGAAAATTTGGGATATTATATAGAAAGCACTAAAGTACGTTTGTATACATCAATATGTTTATAAAATCGAAAAAAAGTTTTTTTTTAGAAAATAAATGTGTAAAATTATTTGCATTTTTTTTCAAGAAACCACGTTTGTATACATCAATATGTTTATATTTTCGAAAAAAAGTTTTTTTTTAGAAATTAATAAAATAGGATATTACCGCCCGAGTGTAGCACATTCCTTGTATATTTCTTTACCTTGTCGGTAAAGTCGAGGTCACAAAACTTTTTTCCAAACTCACTACGTCCTCATGCATTGAGATATCGTGTTAAAAATTCGGGATATTGTATAGAAACCACTAAAGTACGTTTGTATACATCAATATGTTTATAATTTCAAAAAAAAGTTTTCCCGAGAAAAAAAAATATGTAAAATTATTTGCATTATTATTATTATTTCCTTATTATTTCTTATTTAAAAAAGATTTCGTAGAATTTTAAGGTATTTCAAGATATTTCGCGAAATTTTAACGGAATTCATGAAATTTCAAGAGAATTTTTAAAGCTAAGGAATTTTAAGGGATTTAAAATTTTTTGAAATTTTGAGGAATATTAAGAGGTTTCTAAGAAATTTAAGAGATTCCAACGAATTTTAAGCGATTTCGAAGATTTTCGTGAAATTTTAAGTGATTTGAAAAGGTTTCTGAGTGTTTTAAGAGATTTTAAGGGATTTTAAATCCTGTTGTGAAGTTTCTAGGAATTTTAAGACATTTCAAAAGGTTTCAAAGAACTTTAAGGGAATTTAAGGAATTTAAAATAATACAATGAAATTTCCTGGAATTTTAAAAGAAGTCAAGAGATTTTTTAATAATTTGAAAGGATTCTCTAATTTTTAAAAGATTTTATAGAATTTTCAGGTTTTTGTGGAATGTAACAAGATTTCTAATAATTTTAATGGATTTTAAAGGACATAAAGAGACTTTAAGTGTTATTGTAAAATTTAAATCATTTCAATAAGTTTCTGATGGGAATATTAAAAGGTTTTCATGAATTTGAAAAGATTTCAAGAGATTTTTATGAGTTTTAAAATATTTTATGAGGTTTAAAGGATTTTACAGTTTTTCAGATAATTTTATTGAGAGATTTTAAAAGAATTTCTATACATGTATAATTTTTAAAAGCATTTGTAGAATTTAAAAGGATTTCGAAGGTTGTGGTAAATTTTAAGGGATTTTCTTAGATATATATTTTAAGGGATTTTATATTGTTCTAATTATTAAAAAATTTTGTAGCATTTTTAAGGATTTCATGAAATTTGATAAGATTTCTAAGGATTTTAAGAGATTCCAAGAGTTTTTTTTTATGAATTTTTAGAGGTTTTTGTTACTTTTAGAGATTTGACATAGATTTCAAGAGATTTGCGATTTTATTGATTTTAGTGGGATTTCAAGAGGTTTTTAGGAGTTTAAATAAATCTTTACGATTTTTAAACAATTTCGAAGGTTTTCAAGAAATTTTAAGTAATTTAAAAAGGTTTCTCAGTCTTTTAAGAGAATTAAAGGGATTTTAAATCTTATATGAAGTTTCAAGGAATTTTAAGAGATTTCAAAGGGTTTCAGAGTATTTTAAGGAAATTTAAGGAATTTTAAATATTGTAATATAATTTTCAGGAATTTTAAAAGAAGTCAAGAGATTTTTATAATTTTCAAAATATTTTATGGAATTGTAAAGAATTTTGTGAAATTTTATAAGATTTCTAACAATTTTAAGGGATTTTATGATTCTTAGAAGATTTTATAGAATTTTAAGGATTTCATGAAATTTCTAATAATTTTATTAGATTTTAAAGGACGTCAAGGAACTTTAAATGTTATTGTATAATTTAAAGAATATTTTAAACAGTTTTTAAGAATTTTAACAAGTTTTTACAAATTTTAAAAGATTTCAAGAGAGTTCTATGAGTTTTAGAGTATTTTATGGGGTTTAAAGAATTTTAAAGTTGTCAGGTAATTTTATTGATTTATCTAATTTTTAAAAGATTTTGTAGAATTTTTAAGAATTTCATGGAATTTTATAAGATTTCTATAGACTTTAAGAGATTTTAAATGTTAAGAAATTCTAAGATGTTTTTAGGAATTTGTAAATCTTTTTACGAGTTTCAACTTGGATTTCAAGACATTTATGATGTTAATCGTTTTTGTGAATTTTTGAAGGATTTCAATAGGTTTTGGGGAGTTTTAAGAAATCTTATCAAATTTTAAAGTATTTCGAAGGTTTTTCTGAAATTTTTTTGCGCCATTAGTTTGTTTTTCTTCTTTCAACTTCAAGTCATTCAAAAGCCAATCAGGTTTGCAACAACAATGTATGCGAGATTTTCGAGACATTTCGTGACACCACTTTTTTAAGATAGGATTTTAATAAATTCCAAAACAATTTTATTTTTATTTATATACTAGCAAAATTTTACTCGGCGTTCCAGATTTTAAAATATTTCAAAGAACTTTAAGAAACTTCAAGGAACTTCAAAGTATTTTAAAAGATTTCAAGATATTTTAAATATAATAAAAAATATAATAAAATATAATATAATAAGTAATATAATAAATGTAATAAAATATAATAAAATATAATACTTCAAAGGATTTTTAAAAATGTTGAAAAAACAGTTTAAGGATTTTTAAGAGTTTATGAAAAGGATTTTCCAGATATTTCTATATATTTCACAATATCTCAAGACATCTTAAAGGATTTCATCAGATTTAAATGACTAAGAAATTTGAACAGATTTTAAGAGATTTCAAGTAATTGTAAAGAATTTCAATGAATTTCTAAAGAATTCAAGAGTGTTTAATAATTTTCAAAAGATTGTGATTTTGAGAAATTTCAAGGTATTAATTCTAATGAAATCAAATTAAATCCTTTAAAATCCCTTAATCCCTTAAAATCGTTTAGAATATATTAAAATCTCTGAGATTTCATTAAAATCTCTTGAAATATCTTGAAATCCATTCCAATTCCTTTAAATTTGTGAAAATCAGTTAAAGTTCTTGAGATCTTGTGAAATCTCTGAAAAAATCTTTTGATAACCCTTTCAACTTCTTTAAAAATCCATTTAAATTCCCGAAATCAATCAAAATCTCTTAGCATCCTTTGAAATTCCCTAAAATCACTATAAATTTCTTGAATTCCTTTGAAATTCCTTAAAATCACTTAAAATCTTTTGCAATCTTTAAAATTTTTTTAAATTCTATGAAATTTCAAAATTCTGGACAACGCTGGGTATAAATTTCTGCCAGTAAATAAATAAAAAACGTTTTTTTAAATTATATTTTCATTCCAATAAATTTAAAAATAAAAAATCGTAAGACTGAAAAAAAAAATTCCTGAAACTTCAATCTAATAGTAAAATTAAATATTCAATTTTGAAGTTAGATTTTAAAGTCTAATTAGTCATCTAAAATGGATTAATTGTTAATTTAATTTTTTAAACTCTGTTGTATATTTTTGTTCGTGTTTTAAAGTATATATAATAATTTAAAAAATTTTGTTTAGCTGCAATTTTGTTTAGGATGTAAGCCAGCTATTCCCCATGGCAGATCTCAGAGCCAAGTTACCAAATTGTAGCCAAAAACATTCAAAAATGATTTTTTGTGAATGCTTAAGAAAAAGGTATCAATTTTTACCATTTTTAAATAGTTTTTTGCAATAATAGTAATAATAAATTAGTTTTGAAGTTATCTTTTCCGCAAATCGATAAAATGTTGCTTCGAGAAATACTCGTTCTACTTTTCGTAATTATGTAAACATTTTTAGTAATATTATTTTTATTCGAGAATTTGCATTTTTCAGGAATTTGAATTTACGGGATTTTTTTTCCTTATTTTATGACATTGGAGATTTTTGTTTTTCGACAAAAAGATGTTAATTGTTGCAAAAGATGTTAATAAAGGAATATTTTTAACATTTTTGATAACTTTATCAGCTCATCAGTTTTCAATATTGAAATCCTCATATACTTTTTCAAAAAATCATTCTCCTGAAATTGGTTAAAAAATTGTGTAATACTAAATATTTTTAATATATGGTACTTATCACTTTTTCCTTAGAAAAGTAAGGACGTTTAATAATTTATTTTTTATCTGAGAGATAGCAACAATATAAATATCTATACACCTCCCACCACCAATAAGAAAGCTGCATACGTAATACTTGAATAGCCCCTAACTTAAAATATCTATTCAGTATTCTCAAGTACAAAGCCAAAGCGTTTAAATTTTTAAAAATATTTTATAATTTTTTTTCCCATCAGAAATTATTAAGATTTTATTTTAAAATTAAATTTTAAAATTAAAACTAAAGAAGCATTAAATAGAAACAAAAAATATAAAAAAGTAATATTAAATGCAAATCAAAATTTATTACAAAGAAAGAAATAATTAAATAAATTATTTTTTTGAAATCCCTTTTGATAAATGTTTGGAGCAAAAATGAACTCAAAGCTACCCAGTTGTACTTTTTTAAATTCTGACAAGGTGCAAGTTGGAGAGAAAAAATGGGTCCTTCTTTCTGAATATGCGGAAGAAGGGCCAAATTATTACAATTTTAAAGCCAGATCCACGGATACTTGGGTGATAAGCTATCCGAGGTCAGGTAAGAGTCCTAAAATTTAATTATTTAAGAGTATTGTTCTGACCTCACAATTAAAATTCTTCACTTTAATCAACAAATATTATAATTAAATATTTTGTCACTCAGTAAAGCAATTCATTCTCTAAATCGAAATGAGCGAAAAAAATCATGATTTTAATATTTTTTTTTTTTGTAATATGAAAAGATGAAGTTTTCAACGTTAGATTTCGAATTTTTTGTTTTACACAAAAAGTAGTAAAATCATATATTTTTTTGATCTGTATGACAAAATTCATATTTAGCAAGTCAATATACAAAGCGAAAAAAGATATATTTCTATACAAGTGTCTAAACAGGTGTCTCTTGAGTAAAATGAGGAAATTGAATTTTTAAATTAGAACGTGGATCCAAAGCCCCTAAAAATAAATAGTCCAGTAACTTTATAAAGTTACTGAACTATTTCTATAGATTTGTGCTGCAAAATAATGTATTAAATTATATTAATTATTATATTAAAAGTATAATCCTAAAAAAATGTGGAATTTTTTTTAAAATGGAAGATTTTTTAAAATTTGATCATCCTTTCTAAAATTCTGCAAAGGAACGCATTGGACTAGGGAAATGGTTTGGCTTTTAAGTAATAACTTGGATTTCGATACAGCTGGGAAGAAAATGCTCGAAGACCGATTTCCTTGCTTAGGGTGAGTTCTAAATTTTTACATTCTCATCAGAGAATTTATTATATTTCGAAAGAATTAACCGATTGGATTGGCCTTTGGTATACTTCTTTAGTGTCCTAAAATGAAAGCCGAGTTCGTTGGCCAACCATTTTTGATGAAAACTCAAAAAGTTAGAGCATTTAAAAAAAAATTTAATTTAAAGCCAAATAACGCACGATATGAAAAAGAGTCAAACGATGAAAAACATATCTTTTTGAACGCCCTACAGGACTGATGTAGCAATTTTTTGAATTTTCTTGAAAAATCGAAAATTCAAATTTTGAGCCAAATAACGCGATACAGAGAAAATTATAAGAACATAATTATTGGTCTTCAAAGATCTATAGATTTAAGTATAATATTTATTTTGAAAAATTATGAAAATTCAAACTTATTATAGATTGAAGATGTTTCTTTACCCAAATTTTGTTAAAAAACTTGCTGAATACAACAAAGTAACACTTCAAGAACTTTATGAAAGACCTGATTATGAAGTTTTGGACACTCTTGAATCTCCGAGATTTATTTATTCTCATTTTCCTCCGAGCCTCATTCCAAATGTTATAAATTCTGGATGTAAGGTAAATTAACATTTATTCTCGATTTTTGTATTTCTTTACATTTCCAGAAAACTATCAAGCATTTAATTTTTGATTCAAATTCTGTTTGATTGTAGATTGTGTACGTGGCAAGAAATCCAAAAGATCTTGTAGTTTCTCTTTACTTTCTGAATAATACTATAAAAAAGGTGGAATTCAGCGACGATTTTCCAATATTCTGGAATTACTTTAAAAATGATCTTTGTATGTATAAAATTAAGAAAGAAATATTTTTTGCAAGAGATTTTCAATTTTTAATCATTTTGATTTTCATTCTTTTTGTACTTTTTTCTCCATAGGAATTAAAAACTACTTTTTATTCCCTAGGGAGTGAAAAGTAGAAATCAGAGTTATTTATTTATTTATTTGTAATAAATTTTGATTTGTATTTTATATTACTTTCTTATATTTTTTGTTTCTATTTAATGCTTCTTTAGTTGTATGAATGTTCAAACGATTTTTTTGGGGACAATTTTAAAATAAAATCTTAATCACGTCTGATGGAAAAAAAATTATAAAATATTTAAAAACAATGTAATCGCTTTGGCCTCGTATTTGAGAATAGATATTCTAAGTTGGGGGCCATTCAAGTACATATTACGCGTGCAACTTTCTTTCTGGGTTGGGGGGAGTCTAGATAATGTTTATATTGTTGCTATCTCTCGGATAAAAAATAGATTGTTAAACGTTTTTACTTTCTATGTGTCGCAAAAAGTAATAAGTATATTATAAAAATATTTAATATTACACAAAATTAATATTACCTAAAAAATAAAAAGTAAAGATAAAAAGTACTAAAACATAGGACTAATAAGTACTTCTTATTCTCTAGTGAATGAAAAATACTATCCCAGGACCAAAAAGTACTTTTTACTCCCTAGGGAGTCAAAAGTACTAATCAAGGACAAAAAAGTGTTTTTACTCCCCATGGAGTGAAAATTACCTTTTACTTAATAATTTAATTTTGAATCTTGTGGAACAGAAGCATAAAATATTTTAATCTATTTATAATTTAATGATTTATACATTTTTTAAAATCAATCTTCTAATTTTAAATTATTTTATGTAAAGACCTAAAGTTTAACCAAAATACTCTACTTCTTCGTTTTACTAAATAAATATTATAATTACATATTTTTTCGCTCTGGAGTGCTGTTCAATTTTTATAACAGAAATTTTATTATTTTTTAGTGATCTTAAATCCATATTGGGAACATTTAAAAGAAGCTTGGGCTCTAAAAGATAATCCAAATTTCCTATTTTTATTCTACGAAGAAATGAAGGCTGTAAGTCTAAAAACAAATCTTAAAATAGAAATTAAGAAAATTTAGTGAGTTTAAAAATTCTCTCTCCAAACTAAAAACATAAATTTTTAGGATCTCTCCTCCGTTGTTAAAAAAGTATCCAATTTCCTCGGAAAAGTATACAGCGACGAGGAACTCTCCAAACTAATTGACAACTTGGACTTTAAAAATTTCAAGAATAATCCAATGCGGGACTTGAGACTAAATGAAAAAAATGACGTTTTTATGAGGGAAGGAAAAAGTGAGAATTGGAAGTCAATCTTTACAGAAGAGCTGGAAAAAGATGCTGACGAATGGATCACTGAAAATTTGAAAGATACGGACCTCGTATTTCCCATCAAAAATTTAATCTCCTAATTTAGCTAGTTTCTAAATTATTATCCATTTGTAATATTAAATAGCAGACAAGGGAACTTCTTCAAATAAAAATAAAAATCTTAATTACCTACTTTAATTAAAGTTTTCCATTAATTATTGATTGCATATAATATTAATTAATTAAATTAATTTAATTAATTAATTTAATCGCGCTCTGTGCGCGATTAATTAAAATTCCTTATATCCTATATAAAATCTCATAAGATCCCTTAAAATTAATTAAAACCCCTGAAATGTCATGAAATCGATTAAAATTCTTGACAATTTAATAGAATTTCGTAAAATCCCTTGAAAGTCTTTAAAAAATAACTTAATATCTCATAAAATATCGTAAAATATCTTAAAATTCCATGAAATTATCCCTTAAAATTACTCAAGATACTATGAAATCTCATTAAAACTCTTAAAATTCCTGAAAATTAACTGAAATTTCATAAAATCCCTTGAGTCCCTTCAAAATTTTTTAAATTACTTAATATCCCATAAAATATTGTAAAATTTCTTAAAATTATTTAAAATCCCATGAAATGTTATGATATCCATTAAAATTCAGAATATGAAATTCCTTTAAATTTTATAAATTGACAATCTTTTGTTATATCCCTTAAAATTACTTAAAATTCTATAAAATCTAATGAAATTCCTTTAAGTTTCGTAAATTCACTTGAGATTTCTTAAAATTACTCAAAAGCCCGCTTAAGTCTCAATAAATCTCTTAAAATTATTCAAAATTCCATAAAATCTCGTTAAATACTTAAAAACACTAGAAAGTTTAATGAATCTCAACAAATCTCTTAAAATTTCTGAAAATAAAAGTCCTTAAAATTTCTTATTATCATAAAATATCTTAAAAGCCCTTAAAATTACTTAGAATCCACAAAAATATCATCAAATCCCACAAATTTACTTAAAATCACATGAAATCTTATGAAATCTCCTGAAATTCCTAAAAATCCAATGAAATCTCGTAAATCACTTGAAATCTGTTAAGACCATAAAATATTAAATCACCGAAAAAAATATCCAATAAAATATCGTACAATTCCTTAAAATTACTTAAAATTCATGACAATCCAATGAAATCTCGTAAAATCTCTTGAAAGTCCTTAAAATAATTTAATATCCCCTAAAATATCTTACAAGTTTTTTACTGTATTTAAAATTCCATGAAATTCCGTAAAATCCCTTGATATTCTTTAAAACTCTTTAAGATTACAATATCTTAAAATGCCCTTAACATCCTTCAACATCTGGTGAAATAATTCCTTTAAATTTCGTAAAATAATTTAATACTACATGATATTCCTTGACGTTCCATAAAATTCCATAAAATTCCATCAAATCCCACAAACTATCGTTATGACCCTTAAAATTACTTAAAATCCCATGAAATCTTATGAAACCCCTTTAAATTAATGAAAATCTAATGAAATCTCGTAAATCCCTTGAAATCACAAAAGTCGTTAAAGTAACTTAATATCCTATGAAATATCGTACAATCTCTGAAAATTACTTAAAATTTCAGGTAATTTCGTAAATTCCTTTGAAATTTCATAATATTCCTCGAAATACTGTGAAATCAATTAATATTTTTAAAATCTCAATAAAATTCGAAAAACCCTTTTAAATTCCTTAACATTATTCAAGGTTTCATGAAATCTCATTAAGGGCGTTGGACTCGAGTGTTAAGCTCAAAATTACATTCGCCATTTTACTCAACGAAAATTATAGATAAATATTTTTTGCTTAAAATGAAGAATTCAAAATCTATCTTCAAAATTATATATTTTCGTTTTACTTAAAAAATATTTGAATTAAATATTTTCTCGGTCTGTACGCATAATTCTAGTTAAAAATTGATTAATTCTATAGAAGGACAAAATTTCAAATTTAATATTTGTTGATTAAAATGTAGAAATCGAATTTTTAGATTAGAACTTGGCTCCAACACCCTTAAATCTATTAAAATATCTTAAAATCCAGTGAAATTTTGTAAAATTCCTAAAAACTCTTAAAAGTTTCTTAAATTACTTAAAATTACATCCCTTAAAATTACTTTATAATCTCATAAAATCTCATAATTCTGATGGTAACTGATCTGTAAATATACGAATACATACATAATATAATAAATAATATATTAAAAATACGAGAATTAATACATTAAAAACTGATATAAAAAAACACACGAAAAGTTTACTACAAGTGATCTTTTTAATTTCTCGAATAATATTCACTAACCTTGGGTATATATCTTAAAATATTTTTTTGCTTCACTAATAATTTATCTTTCACATCAAAATCATTATTTTTATTACTTTTAATTATTAATTATTAATTATTTTTATTACATTTTCGACAACAATGTGTTCGATATATTGGTAATATCTCTTTTTTAAGATAGGATAATAATTACGCATAATTATTAAACTTTCCAGGTATTTGAAAAAACAGAAACATTTTTAAAAATGTGAAAAAAGTTTTAAAGCTAATAAACTTAGAAACTAATGAGAAAAAGAATGAAGATATCTAATTTTTTATAAAATATCAATACTTTATTTTCGATTTGGCATCGTTATAACGCACAAGATATGTACAGTATAGTCGGGCATCTACATTGTGGCAAATTAGCTTTAAAACATACGCTAGATTGTGTTAAATTTAAAAAGATGCGTTAAACGTCGCCGAGGGTTAATAAAACTATGAGAAATATGCAAAAAAAAAAAACGGTTTCGATCTGACTACATAGTCAAAGTTTACAAAGTGACGTGAATCTTAGTCACGTCCGTTAATCTGAGGTAATCTGGTTAGGGACTCTGAGTTAGTTTCACGCTATATACCACTCCGGGTTTCTCTTTTTATCTAACTTAGAGTCCCTACCCTGAGGTATGTCGGCGGTTCAATCTTATTTCTGCGTTGTAAACTAAAAACTCATTTTCAGTTGTTCACTTCACACCCTAAATTAAAAAACGGAGGGTGAGGAAAACTGAACTTTCCGCTATTACAAATACTTTTGGTACTCCAGCCTTTCTGAAAAACACTGTCTTTTAAGCAAGAACGCAAAAAAAGGAAAAAAAAAAAATAAAATAAAAAAAAGGAAAAGAAAAAAAAAAAAAAAAAAAAAAAAAAGAAAATAAAAAAAAAGAAAATAAAAAAAAAGAAAAGAAAAAATAATAAATTGACAAATTTAAGTGTTTTTTTAAAAAATCCCGCTAGGTTTTAATAAATTTACGTCTCTTGGAGTGTTTTGTGGAAAGTTACTTTTTTAGTTACTTAATTCCAAGGCACTCGTTTGGATCCTCACGATGATATTGTTTCATTGAAATTTCCCTTAGTGGCGGAAAAAAAGCTTACTTAACTAAACCTATTGTTTAGTAGGCACGAAGCAACGAATAGATAAGTTTATCAGCAACGTATTTGATAATAGAAAATAAT
This sequence comes from Synergus gifuensis, assembly GCA_904066015.1. NCBI lineage: Eukaryota > Metazoa > Arthropoda > Insecta > Hymenoptera > Cynipidae > Synergus > Synergus gifuensis. The sequence goes on from CAJFCO010000443.1 coordinate 323,715, forward strand.
AAAAACGAAATACGAATCGACTTTTTGAATCGTCTCGCTGTCGTTCGATTACGAAATGAGACGCGTGCGATAACAAAATTTTAAACGAAATACGTATGAAAAAAATCTTGAAAAAACGCGCTTGAATTTGCATCAATACTTTTTAAACGTCGTGAAGGAGAAAATGCAACAGACGTGTAAACTAGATGATCGAAAATCGTTGAAGTCCAGACTAAGAACGGCGACACGACTCATGAAAAAACAGATTTCTTCTGGCTCGTTTACTTACAAATTGCTGAGCCGAAAATCGTTTTACTCAATCCGCTTGAAGCATGAAAGCAAAATCGACGAGTTTCGAGAGAGAGAAAATAATAAAAACGAAATACTTTTCAAATAAAACTCGGGTTGGGAACGTCTTTGACTTGGTTTTGGTTTGTTTCACACTCACACATTTACTTAATAAACACACACATCCTTGTTAATAGGAATCGAATCGAACACGGGCAGAAAAATTTCCTAAATTTTATTTATTTATATATATATATATATATATATATATATATATATA
>CAJFCO010000443.1:324661-354155 GCA_904066015.1 Synergus gifuensis
TATATATATATATATATATATATATATATATATATATATAATGTAATTAAATAGGTTCGTTTTTAGTTAAACTTTAAATACAATGGAATCTATATTTATTGCCTTTAATTGACTTCACTTTGAATTCAGGCAAAATCTATTTATTTGACTTTAAATTTAGAAAAAAAAAACTTAAATTCTGGCAAAATCACTTGAATTGACCTGAAATTTAGATAGAATCATTTAATTTGATTTGAATTAAGGCAAAATAAATTAATTTTACCTTGAATTGACACTGATTTTAGACAGAAACGCATAAATTGAGTTTGGATTCAATGAAATTTACTTGAATTGACCTTGAATTTAAGTAAAATATATTATTTGACCTTGTTATAATACATAATACGTGGATTTGACCTTGAATTTAGGCAAAAGAACATGAACTGACTTCACAATTAGGAAAATCCACTTGAATTAAGGCAAGATTAATTGATTTTACCTTAAAATTTAGACAAAATAGACTTAACCTTCAAATTAGATAAAATCACTTAAAATGATATTAAATTCACTTAAATTTACTTGAATATAGATAAAAGCACTTGAATTGACTTTAAATTCTTTCAAATTTAATTGAATTGACCTCGAATTAAATCAAATTTAATCGAATTGACTTTGAATTTAGACATAATAACTTAAATTGACATTAAACTTATGCAAAATTACTTGACTTGACCTTGCATTCAAGGAAATGCACTTGGATTGACCTATAAATCCAGGTACATTAATTTAAATTGCCCCGAATTCAATTTCACAATAAAAATGAAGTACATCCAAAACAAAACCGGGTTGGAAACGTTCTTGACTCGCTCATGATTCGTTTCACTTTTACGTAATTAAAAAGTCACACTTGTTTACAGGAATCCAAATTGTTCCAATTCGAGAGACTTGATCTCCAAACATAATTTACAAGTGATTTAAAGTCAATTCAAGTGCTTTTATCTATATTCAAGTAAATTTAAGTGAATTTAATATCATTTTAAGTGATTTTATCTAATTTGAAGGTTAAGTCTATTTTGTCTAAATTTTAAGGTAAAATCAATTAATCTTACCTTAATTCAAGTGGATTTTCCTAATTGTGAAGTCAGTTCATGTTCTTTTGCCTAAATTCAAGGTCAAATCCACGTATTATGTATTATAACAAGGTCAAACAATATATTTTACTTCAATTCAAGTAAATTTCATTGACTTCAAACTCAATTTATGCGTTTCTGTCTAAAATCAGTGTCAATTCAAGGTAAAATTAATTTATTTTGCCTTAATTCAAATCAAATTAAATGATTCTATCTAAATTTCAGGTCAATTCAAGTGATTTTGCCAGAATTTAAGTTTTTTTTTCTAAATTTAAAGTCAAATAAATAGATTTTGCCTGAATTCAAAGTGAAGTCAATTAAAGGCAATAAAAATAGATTCCATTGTATTTAAAGTTTAACTAAAAACGAACCTATTTAATTACATTATATATATATATATATATATATATATATATATATATATATAAATAAATAAAATTTAGGAAATTTTTCTGCCCGTGTTCGATTCGATTCCTATTAACAAGGATGTGTGTGTGTTTATTAAGTAAATGTGTGAGTGTGAAACAAACCAAAACCAAGTCAAAGACGTTCCCAACCCGAGTTTTATTTGAAAAGTATTTCGTTTTTATTATTTTCTCTCTCTCGAAACTCGTCGATTTTGCTTTCATGCTTCAAGCGGATTGAGTAAAACGATTTTCGGCTCAGAAATTTGTAAGTAAACGAGCCAGAAGAAATCTGTTTTTTCATGAGTCGTGTCGCCGTTCTTAGTCCGGACTTCGACGATTTTCGATCATCTAGTTTACACGTCTGTTGCATTTTCTCCTTCACGACGTTTAAAAAGTATTGATGCAAATTCAAGCGCGTTTTTTCAAGATCTAGTCATGATTTCTGTCACTCATTCTTCATACGTATCTCGTTTAAAATTTTGTTATCGCACGCGTCTCATTTCGTAATCGAACGACAGCGACACGATTCAAAAAGTCGATTCGTATTTCGTTTTTATTATTTTCTATTATCAAATACGTTGCTGATAAATTTATCTATTCGTTGCTTCGTGCCTACTAAACAATAGGTTTAGTTAAGTAAGCTTTTTTTCCGCCACTAAGGGAAATTTCAATGAAACAATATCATCGTGAGGATCCAAACGAGTGCCTTGGAATTAAGTAACTAAAAAAGTAACTTTCCACAAAACACTGCAAGAGACGTAAATTTATTAAAACCTAGTGGGATTTTTAAAAAAAACACTTGTAAATTATGTTTGGAGATCAAGTCTCTCGAATTCGAACAATTTGGATTCCTGGTACATTTGATTCTTGTAAACAAGTGTGACTGTTTAATTACGTAAAAGTGAAACGAATCATGAGCGAGTCAAGAACGTTTCCAACCCGGTTTTGTTTTGGATGTACTTCATTTTTATTGTGAAATTGAATTGGGGGTAATTTAAATTAATGTACCTGGATTTATAGATCAATCCAAGTAATTTTGCATAAGTTTAAGGTCAATTCAAGTTATTATGTCTAAATTCAAAGTCAATTCGATTAAATTTGATTTAATTCGAGGTCAATTTAATTCGTTGCTTAGTGCCTACTTATTACTTTATGTACAGGCGCTAAATGACTCGATGTGTCGACTATTAATGAATTTTTTTCTTTATGGAATTTTCGCTTTTTTCGTTAATTAACGTGTAAAGATAAGAATAATCGTTGGCTAAAAATTAAGTGAACTTAACGACTAATGCGTAAAGCGTATTGCATTGCCTTCCCCCAGAACGCCTCTCAAATGATCGATGTAATACAAATTGCCTTGCAACGGTTTTCTCGATTACTTTTTTTTTTTGGTTTTACGTCTGACTGACACTCGCTCATAATCTCATCTCATCTCATCTTATCTCATCTCATGTAATTCTAGATTCCCGATGCCGAGGTGGAAATCCTCTGAGTCTCGAGTGTCCGGGAAAGCGGAAACAAAAAGGCTTGATCCTGTTTTTTTAACTGGAAACTTTGTTCGTGTTGGCCTGAATGCCAGAATTGGTGCTGAACAATCGCGATATTTGTGATCTAGGAGGCGTGGCTTTTGTGTACACCAACTTAAACTTGGCTGGGATTTTTGCTGAAGAGGCCTCAAAATGGTAGCGCGAGGTTCGATGGCCCATCGTAGTTTCAGTTTCCTCTGTGAAATTATCCCTTTTGAATGGAAAAGTTCTGTCAGGACAACTTTAGGAGCCTAGAAGTGAACGTCCCTAACGTCCGTAGGCGTGCCCGCCTTCTCGTGCTCTAAAATCTTGTCCTGACTCGAGTTCTGGTCCCCCAAAGGCCACAGTTGCGGCGCATTAGAAGCTGTCGAACCTGCTGCAGTTGGGGTATCCGATTGACGGTCCACACAATGAGTCATCTCGTCGAGCATATCTTCGATCTGCTGCTTGCAGTTTTTGAGATACTCCTGTTGAGAAAAAGACAGTATTAGATTTGATTTTTATTGATTTTACTTTGATTATCTTCAAGATAATTATTATCTTATAATTATTATCTTTCATTATCTTTAGCGAATTGAGTTCAGTTTACCTGTAATAGACATGAATTTATTCAACTCAGTGAGTTTTTTTTTTTTTGACCTTTAATATCTTCCACAATTTTTGAGATATTTGAACGGCTCTTGTACTAAATTGTCAGGAATGACAGCCGGGTTCAGGAAAATCAAGGAAAACAAAATCCCAAAAGCCGTTTTTGAGTTATTGTCAAAGTTTAGTGGCCTTTAATATAATTGACCTTGAATTCAAACAAATTAACTTGAATTGACCTATAATTTCGGAAATTTGAATTGTTCCGGAATTTTCAACTTCAGGAATTTTAAATTTCGGTAAATTTACGTGATCCCCTTTCCATATTCGAGTAATAAACCTTTCGAATTTAAAAAAATGTAAGTTGTCAAAAAAATTGCAGCTTTTTCCTTGTACTCAAAATTCAAGGCTAATTCCCGGTTTTCCCGATCAGTGGTTAACCTGCTGTCTAACCTCTTTTTTTTTTTTATTTAGACGTGATCGTTTATCAGAGGATATTGCATTTTAAAAATCGCCTGAAGCACGAATCTGTGATGAAAAAAGGGGTGCGAAGACCATTCATGAGTCTTGGAGACGGCGAGCAAAAAATGGCACGGGAAGAGAATCAGCGAGAAAGAAGTGTGGAGAATATGAAGGAGGAAGAGGGCAACAGGTGTCGGGCACATGTTTTCGCAAAAACCACCGACTCGCACAACTCGCAAGACTCGAGGGAAGACTGGAAGAGCCAACAGGCGTCTACAATCTACGATAGGATAGGTCTTGATGCCCCGCCCGTATAAATAAAGCAACACGAATCGACTTAGCATGGGGTCCATGCCCCATAAATGTAATATTTTCTCCAAACATGTGTCCGAGCCTCAAGAGCAGGAAGTCCTTCCTCTCTTTCAGGATTTTGCTTACAAAAAGACGCCAGACTTCCCAGAATGGTGAAGGCTGGGAAATTTTTCGGGATTGTTGATGGGACTTGAGTTTCCTTACTCTCTGCAATTTTTTGAACCAAGGATCAAGAATCTCAATTTATATTTATTTAATTACAGGGTGATCACTCAAATTGTAGAAACAGTGTGGCCACAAGATTCAATTTTTCCCTGACTTTCAAACAAATTTTTTTGACAGAAAAGTATTTCAAAAATCCTTTCAAATCTTTTACAATTCGTGAATAACTTGTAAATTATTTTACATTTCTGTAAAATCTTTTGAATTTTTTTAAAATCTCATAAAATCTTTAGAAATCATTGGAAATTGAAAACTTGAAGTCCCTTAAAATATTTGAAACTCTTTCGAAATCTTTCGAAATTAAAAGATTTTGGGATTCTTTAAAATCTTTTGAAATCTGGTATAAATTCAAAATTCGAGTACAAGACCCTTTGAAAAAATTTAAAAATTTTAAATAAAATACGATCAATAAAGATTTTTTTTTATAAAATCCCTGTTTTTTCCCGGTAGTCAAAATTTAAGACTGATTTCCGATTTTTCGCATCAGAGACCACTCTGATCAAGGATCAAGAATCTAAATAAACATTTTTTCAATTAAAGTCGAGATCAATTCAAAAATTTTTGGTAGCCTTTTAGAAATTAAATTAAATTAAATTAAAAATTAAAAATTGTACCTTTTCGACGTTGATGATGCAGGAAAGTGCTCTCAGAAGGTACGTCAAATTATATCCACTCTTTTCCGTCCATCCGAGACCATCAAGAGCAACAGCGATGCTAGCAGCGGCGATTATGCTTGGAGTATAAATCGCAAATTTGTATTCTGAAAAAAAAGAACAATAAATTAACTCATTAAGTATTGCCCAATTAAAAATAAAAAGTTTTAAATATATTTCATAAGAAATAACTCGGAAAACTCGGCAAAATCTAAGCCAATTTAACGTTCAAGTTTGAGGCCCTTTAAACTTTAAAGCCGTTTAAAAAAGATAATAAATCACAAATGAATAGAATCTAAATCCTTTTCTCAATACCGAAAACCAAAAGAAACCGGATAAAGGGAAAATTCGAGAATCAACCTTATTAGCTTTTTGGCTCCAGTCGATTTTATATCCGGGGGAAAACAGCTCGTGCAGAGACCAAGAAACTGACCTGGAAGATTTACGAGACTCGAACTTAAGTTTTGACGAACCTTTCGAATTTCAAAGATCGCAAACAACGGGAAGGATTTTTTTGCAGGGTTAATACAGCTATTTTTACAGACAAAGAATTGAAATTTACAACACACGGAGTAAAATTTCAGAAAGAAGTTTTTTCAAGAAGAAAAAACTCTTAAAAGTGTTTCTAAAGTTAGAGTGGCCATAAGATTCAATTTTTTCATTTCCCTGATATTTCCCTGAAATTATCATCTTATAATAATAACAACTCGAAAATCGAATTCGAAGTGAATCAATTTATTTGGTAAATTTTTTGTGGGAGTTCAACGATGAACGGATTTTTATCAAGTTAAATAAAATTGATCGTATGTATAAGGCGGATTGTAATAAGAGTTAGAATTTTACGATACCGACTACCACCCCGGGACCAAAGTTGGCAGACATTGATATACTTGCCTTTGGTCCCGCCGCCCAACCAACACAACGTGTGGGGAGCACTTAATGTTCTCGAGCAACGTGCAAGTATGCGATATGCGTGCCAACCTCAGAATTCCCTAGTAACAATATATCTTAGTCCACGTAAAATATATCTGCAAATTTGGCGCGAGTAAACTCGAAATTCGGCATTCTTTTTTCAACTAATGAGTCAATTTATACGAAAATTGTACTTTCGGTGTAATATAAATTTTTAGGATTTTTAATTGGAAGAAATATGTATTAAATTTCTGAATTTATGATTAATTTAAGTTAATTTGACTGAACTTAAATTAAATTCAAGTAAAAAATTTAGTTGAAATACAGGTCATTTCAAGTAAATTTGACTGAATTTGAGGTCAATTAAAATCAATTTTACTAAATTCAAGATCAAGTCAAATTTTGAATAAATTCGAGATGAATTCAAGTAATTTTGAATGAGTTCAAGATGAATTCAAGACAATGTGACTGAATTAAAAGTCAATTCAAGTAAATTAGACTAAATTCCAGGTAAATTAATTGAACTTCGATTTAAACTTCAGTAAATTCAACTGAATTCGAAGTAAATCAAGTTGAAAATTGAATCAAGGTCAATGTATTGAAATGCGACAAAATTAAAGACAGGTTCAGGTCAATTAAAATAAATTAAAGTCCTTTCTCTTTTGAAGCTGTACTTAACAAAATTCCAGTTAATTAAACTCAGCGCAACTTAAATTCAACGGAATTCTCAAATTTTCAAATTCAAATTTAACCTGGGCGGCTGAACTTTCTGCTCAAAAAACTCTGGATATACGAGAGAAATGTGGTATCAACATAAATGTCACTCTCATGATAAGACAACTGCTCTTTAAATCTTCGTCTGTCTCTCGAGAAGATTCTTTTCTCACATCTTTAGATACGAGGAAGTAAATTTAATCTTCCTCACTTTCTGATACTCGTAAATACCTTTCTCACGTCCTTTTGAATAAAAAAAAAAATGTTAAAAAGTCTAATCTTTGAATTAATGATTTTTTAATTTCGCGCTAGAAATCGTGACGAGAAATTCATTTTTGTAGATAAAAAAAATTTATAAATCATAATTGAATATTTTATCTTCATCTACCGAAGAAAAAATTCAATGAAAGGCGGAAGAAGTACAAAGAAAGAATTTGGTGGGAGAGTCCACTGAACAATAAGCGCGCCCGATACGATCGTCGTGGGAGAAGAAGGGAGACCCAATTACGGATGTACATATTTTTATTTCGAACTATGCTCAGACGTTAATTTGCGTAGATGTTTTCGCGAACGAACCGGGGTCGCTCTTATCGACAAAATTCACGAGAATTTATATTACTGATATCTACGTTCAAGAAAAATTATTCAGTAATCGTTTAACATTATTATTAATTTTAATCATATCGATTTGAAACTATCAAAAATATATTCTAGGCAAAAAACTAAGACAAAAAGTCCTTTACTAAATTTACAACAAGTGAGTAGTTACTGATTTAGAGTAGTTTTAATAAAAAGCCGAGTGACTACGCCTCTGCGGAAAGTGGTGGGGAACGTGTCTTATCCCCACCACCGCGCATTGGCGCCAAGAGCCCTTAAACTTAAAATTGCTCTAAACCCGAAACTGTTCATTTTTCAAAAATACTCTAAAAGACTTTTCTTCTCAATTTTTCCCAGAGAATAAGGCTCATTTATTTTTAAATCTCGAATTTTAAAAAGTCAAAAAATCTCTATAATCCTGCGAATTAACAACGCATAATTTACGACGTTAAAGTTAACTAAGACCAACTAAAATAACAACCAAAACTGTCAATTACTGATCCGGTTTCCTTCATGAGCCTTGAAGCTTAGCCTCGGTCTCGCACTTTGATCGTTATCGGTGACCCAGAGCGCAAGCCTTCACCGTGTGCTTGTCGCTCTGAGAGCCTAGTTTGGTTCGTGAGAAACAATCATTTCGGAGCCACGAAGGGACGAAGCAGGTCTGCCAAACCACTGAGCGAACAACCCGTCTGCTAAGGTCCTTGCTAGGTTTTTGCCACCGCGTCTGTAATAACATGAACGACCGATTGTGGAAAGAGCGGCAAAGAGAAAGGGAGAAGGGTAGCCCGCCGCAGACGCTGAGGCATTTAAACGCGGCGATCTTTGGGCCCCCTTAGGGGCCCGCTTGTGGGTCTCGAATGAACCATGGACTTTCGGTTAGTTATTTCGGCGAAGAGAAGATTTCTAATTCGCCGACCGGCCTGCAAGAGGCATTAATCGAAAGAGAAGATTGGTAGAAATAAAGGGACGACTAAATCATGGGGGAAAATTGCTTTAAGAAAGTAGGCACCTCTATTCACGAACATTCCTCAAGAGAATTTCCATTTCTTTATTCCATTTTATCATTAATAAATATTCTAAAAAAATTAACAACAGCGACAATTTTATTTGGGTACTGTGAGTTTTGTTTGTATGTTCTTTAAGAATTGTGGGTATTATTTAAGTATCGTTGGTGTTTTATGTTGTTTAAGCATTATGACTGTTGTTTTTGTTTTGTGGCTGTTATTTTCGTGTTGTGTGCTATTTATGTATTATTGGTGTTGTTTATGCAGTCAGAATGCAGTGCTGTTTATATCTTGTAGGTAATATTTTTGTGCTCATGTGTAACGTTTGTGTGTCTGTGAGTTGTGTTATCATCAAATAGAAAAAAATGACAAAGGGTTGAGATCCTTAAAGACGGTTTCACGACCGTTCAGTTCAGGAATTTCAGTCACTGGCTCTGTTTAATATTTGTGAGCAGTTCGCCTCTTACGTAACTTCTGCGAATTTAGAAAAATTGGGATTCAGAAGGCGAATCAGCAAACTAAGAGATTTCGACTTTTGGGTTGAAATTTATAAATAGACTTCATGAGAAAAGATTAACGGGATTTTGCTGGGGATCGAATATCTGATTGGTCAAAGAGAATTTTATTGCACTAAATGGTTCCATTTGACGTCAAAAGAAGCACAAAATAATTTCAAATCCATACCACACTAGGATCACACCCAAAATTATTCCCTAAGTACAAAAAAAATCATTATAAACCCTCTAACTTCGAGACCTAAAATTTCAAATACATAGTACCATTTAATAGAATAAAATTTCAGGCCTCGAAGTTGGGGAATATAATTTTTTTTGTAGTTAGAGTATGGCTTTTTATTTATTTACTTATTTTTATTTTATTTTTATGATTTTTACCACCCCTCTCCCAGTGTGGTAGGGGGTTGAAACTGTTTTGGGCTTCTTTTGAGATCAAGTTGAATCATTTAGCGGAATAAAATTTTAGATCTCGTGCTTGTTTAAAAAAAAAAGTTTTGTTGTCGTAGACGTTGCAAACTTCAGCTTCATGAAATTATAGTAAAAAGTGTTTAAAGAGAAAATAATCTAGTGATAAAAGCGTGGTATAAAAATTTGTATTTGTTTTATTTTTTTACCTCTAGTACTGAGTGCGATGAACGTCTTGGCGTGCCTACTGATCATCATCAAATCCACTAGTTCATGATTGATTGGCAAACGCCTGAGAATGTGAAAAATGAAGTCACAGGGTGTCACCGCCGATAATTCCCATTTGAGTTTCGAGACGACCAGCTGCTCCCAACTCTGTAACACAATTGACAGATAGTCTTTTATAGTACTTACGACCTTGAATTTCCTTCATTTTAGAGATAATTTAAACCTATTGTTATGTGTATATTTTACTACATATTAAGGGCATGTGATACTTTATCATAAGAGCAAATTAGTTAAACCAATAATTCATAATAAACCATTCATAATAATAGATATTTTTAGCAAATAAGAGTCAATAAAACTTTGTCTCATGTAGACGAAGGTTTATTGACTCTTATTAGTTAGAAATATTTATTATTTGAACTTTTCTCAGCCTTACATTCTGAATTCGATTTAAATAAATTCTATTCTAGTCTTAATAACAAAACCCCATTTAACAAAACAAAAAAAATATTAAATTATCCCAAATATCCCACAAATTACGCTACTGGTTCCCAAAAGTAAATCGTTGGATAATTCGGGAGAGTCGTAAAGTCTCTTAATTAATTCGCTCGATCCGCATTTCGATGGTCTCGTCAGTCGAGTTGAGTCTGGGCTTCTAAAGATCAAATCGTATATTTCTCTCATAGTATGAATGCAAATTACTGTCATGGGACAGGACAGGATGCATATGGGCCAAACGAGAGACGAGACGAAGGGGAACTTTGCGTATCGCATATATACCTACTTCGTTTTGCTACTTTGTCTCGAATGAGCCTTCCTTTTAAACTTTTAAAGTCTCGCTCGTTAAAGAGCTGATACAGTCTGCCTATGTTACGAGTTAAGGTGAACGAAAGTGGCGTGGAGGGACAGAGGAGAGGGTCCCCGATGAGCCAGAAGAGGAGTGGGATTGTCTCGTGAAGCATTTCGAATTTATTGTGCGAAAGCAGTTGTAAAACAGGTTTGTCTTAAAATGAATTGTTTTCACTCGGATTATATACCGGCGAGTGACGTAATTTCTTCGAGTTGACGCCAAGACTGGACGATAAGACTCTCGTGGGAAAATCTGCTCCACTTAACGCGGTTGAATGGCAGCTGATAGGGAATGGAAGGAGCGATAAAATTTGCATAAGTACGAATCAAAGAGTAGAGATTGGATTATTTCTAGAATATTGCTATGAATGAACTAGGACTTAAAAAGCGATTAGCTGTATTCTCAGTGAAAAACTGAAAAGAAAAGTCCTTTGCAATATTTTTGAGAAGTTAATAGTTTCAATTTGAGAGGGATTTTAAATTAGAGATACTCCGGCGTCAATGCGAGGTGGTGGGGATGAGAAGCGTCTCCCCACCACTTTCGGCAAAGGCGTAGGCATTTGACGGTTTATCAAAACTGCTCTAAATCAGAAACTACTCACTTCTCGGGCATTTCGAAAAGGACTTTTCTTCTTTATTTTTCACGAGGGATACGTTCTTCATATTTATAAACAATTTTATCGTGCATGCGCATACAGGTTTCTTTAAAAGAGCCCTAAATCCGAAACTAAACATTTCTCGGAGATTTGGTAAAGAAATTTGCTTCTTCATTTTTCACGAGGAATACGTTTTTCCTATTTTTAAAGTAATCTTTTGTACTCCTTTTAGATATATCTTATGATAAAAAGAGTGATCACGAAGTGGAACCTTGAGGAGGCGATAGAGGCAGACTGAAACGAAGGAAGAAGGTGGGGAAATTCAAGGTAGAGACAGTGAATGTACTGACTAGATCATTGGCCTAAGATTGGCGTTATATACGCGTGCGTACGCAACGTACCGTGGGGTACGGGAGCCGGTACCGTCCAACCGTAACGACGCCGCTTCGCTCTTGTTTCATTCACTGAGAGAGAAAGAGGTATCTCTCGTGTACGTTACGATCTACAGAAACGGAAAGTCGATTTGTAAAGTGGGTGCCGGAGGGGTATGGAAGCAAAGGAAGAGAGCAGATCGTGTACGGAGAAAAAACTTTACGCATGCGTACGCCGGATACGATGTAGTACGAGAGCCACGCGGTCCGAAAAAGGTGCAGGGAAAAAATTTTATCGACTTCCGGTTGCAAGTCTTTCGTCATTCAGATATAATTTTGTGCACGTTTATCGTAATCTTAGATATTTTCCCTGTCTTTTGAGGATATAATGGAGAATTGGAATTCGGGAATTGGGAAAGGAAAATGGGTTCGAATCCTCTTAAAATTGATTATTATTATTATTTTTTTGTAAATTTTAATATAAATATTTTTTGTAAAGGATAATGTTTTTCTTTAAAGATATGTTATATTTTAATTAAAAATGAATATTTATGAATATATTCGAGACTGGTCTTGAGGTAGAAAAAATAGGAAAGGGAAGGCAGGTGGTTCGAATTATTGCTTGAGGAAGGTAGGAAGGACATTTGCTTCGTTAGTCTGCATGTGAGCAATTGTATCGTACGTAAGTAGTACCAGCGTAAGTGCACGTTAAAAAGACGTACCTTATACTGACTTACGAGAAGGACTTTAATTATCTTGCCCTCAAAAAGAATTAGTTTCTAAGATAACTTTTTTTAGGAAGAAGTTATCGACTTGAAGGTTTTGAAAATTAAATAAAAGGTACTAAAGAAGGGACATCTTTTGAATATTATAATTAATTTAGATTTAGATTCTATTTATATGAATAAAATATTGGAAGGTAGAAAAAGTGATAAATATTTAAACAGTAAATAATTGAACAATAAAACTCGAAGGGGAAAATAAATTTAATTCTGAGGGATTCGGCAGCTGCTGCCTTCTTTATGTGCCGTAACCACTTGTTGGAAGGGATCTCGACTTGCGCCGTCGCATCGGCCGGCTGTACGCCTGGCCCAGGAGAGGCGCAAAAAGACCGGTCTTTCATGCAATTGTTTGTGAATAAAATAGCCGAGGTCTCCCTGTATTAAAATGTATACCAGACATTCAAAATAATATAATGCGCAAAGATTTATTGATTTTTAAAGCAAGGGAATAATATATATAAATTGATAATACCTCTCTATAAATTTAAACATCGGAAGGGAAAATTAAATTGAAAAAAACAAAAACAACAAATATATCAAACTATGTACTTATTAAAAATTAAGCAAAAGAAGGTCTTTAAAAAATGTAAAATACATTTAAAATCAAAACAATTAAAATAAAGTAAAAAATCTCGTTTTTGGGAATCAAAATAAAAACCAGCTTTAATTAGGACTTTAATGATCGGCGCCAGCTGTCAGTCAGCAGCGATCAGATCAAAGTAAAAACTTTCAAACTGGCCGTCTGTTGAGCCCGTATAGTTTACTTGTAAAGTAAACAGGTGGTCGACGATGCCGGAAGAGTTTTGGAACGACCCTCATAATCCCAGAGACAAGAGAAAGATAAAGACCGTCATTTTAACACCAGTTGTGTTAATCATTTTGACTTTAGTATAAGAAAAAGAAAAGAAAATTTTTTTTGATTTCTTGAAAATTGTTTCAATTTTTATGTACGGCTCAAAGTGGGAATCTATTATTTAATAATTTTCTATTTAACTTAAAAATTGCAATTGGTTAAATTTACTTTTTTTTAAATTGCTAACAAGCACCAAACAACAATAATAGTTAATAATCGCTTTATTTTATTTTTGGATATATTTTACTAAGCCTTATTTCTGGTCCTTATATGGGCCACATTTAATTGGGCCTTACATTGGTGTCCCAAAATTTCATTATTTCAAAAAGAAAAATACAAAAAATTCAATTCATTTAATTCTCAGCAAAAAATTTAATTCAGAATTTTCGGGCCTGATAGACGAGGTCATGGAGATTCTGGGCACGTCGGGACAATGGCGCTGAGTTATCGTCTTTAAAAGTATACCTGGTGATTCTTGGAAGCAGGGTCCGATTTATCTGGGCCGCACGAAGGATTCGATAGGTGTAAGGGGTGGGGGAAGTGGGCCCAGCTAGAGCGTGAGAAGGAGAGAGAGAGAGATAGAAGAGTCCTAAGAGAAGGAAGAGAAAAGGAAAGGGTGAGAGTGTACGCTAAAGAAGAAAAGTGGGAACCTAAAATAGCCAAAGGGCGGCGCCTCTCAGAGCAAGGTGTTTACCATTCGGGCCAAAAATAAAATAAAACCGCTGCTGCGGCATAACTGGCAAACAAAAAGCAAAATCTCCGCTCCGCGAATTCCAGCCACGCATTGGCCTCGCGGCCCCGAAATTGCGAGCGCGCACGCGTACTTGCGAAAAACGCAATGGGCCTGATCCCCCACTCTCGGTCTGTTCAATTCAAGCGGGGCAAATGGGGATTTCTTTGTTCTTTCGACGCTTCGCGATAATGAGCCTCGTTATCTGCGCCAGGTTAACTCGTTTTGTGGGGTCCAGATGAAAAACAAGCCAGAGGGTTGAGCTTCAAGTAAATGGGGTTGATGAGTGTTTAAACGGCCCGTCCCGATTATTCTATGCTGGGGTAAAGATGAACTTCAGCTTTTTAGGTTTGAGTTTTAAAAAATTGGAAACAAATTTTTTTCACAAATTTTTCGATTAATGAAAAAAGTGATTGGTCACAGAGTCGGTTTCGCTCAATGTCAACAATTTGTCAGATGCCCCTCTTGCTTATTTGAACGAGGGTCATTTTATTGATGATTTTGGAATACGGTGTAAACATAAAAAGTCAGAAGGGGAGTCTTTTCGCGGATTCTTTGCAAAACGTTTGTTTCGCTCCTCCCCTCATGCCGATTTCATGAATGGAGGGGGCAATTTTTAATGCGACCCTTAGTTTTTGTCGCGATCAGCTAATAGAAAAAAGGATCCCTTCCGATCTGCACCCTTGTTCTCGGTTCCTTTCAGGAACCTTCGGGGGACATCTGCTCTGGTTACAGAAATTCCTTCCCCTGTTTTTCTCGATCACTGCTTCTTAAACTTGAGAAGTAGGGTAGAAAGAGAAAAGGAGAGAAAAGAAGAAGAAAGGAATACCGGAACAGGAGAATAATGGCTTTGCTTTGGCTAAGAAGAAAGTGTAAATATCGCTCATGAAATTCTTGAGGGATTTTTATTAAAAGATAAAATTTTAAAAATTTACAAAATTTAATTTAGTCTTATAAGAACTTTTTAACATTGAAATCCCTTGAAGTATTTTTAAAATAGGTAAAGTGGTAGAAAATTATACCCCCGCCTGGGTTTATTTTCCACGAATGGCTTCGCGATTGGCTACTATCGAAACATCACATCCGGATACGGGTTTCTAATGAAGCAGTAGTCTGGCTTAGAAGTTAGAAAGTATTTTGTGTTGGTCGTCCTCGAATCGGTCAACGCACCCGCCCCCCACCATGTCTATCCTCACGGTCACATTATTTCTAATGCCTCGCGAATATCGTGGCCCTGTTCGTTCAACTAATGTACAAATGTAGGCAAACATCCGACCACAATGAGTTATACAAAAAAAAAAAAAAAAGAATCACTCTCTCTGTTCTCCTTAAAAGGGGGAAAACGTATAAGGAATTCTCGTCACGAACCGCTTTTGTTAAGTGACCCTGGTTGGTTCGTATTTGGAATTTTTTAAACCGTCTAGAACCACCAATTCATAAAATTGGTTCTAAAATCGAGAATTGGGAAAACTATAGAGACTCTGCTCCTAAAGCTAGTGGTCTTTTAAAATTTAAAGGTGAGATAAAACTCTCCTTAATAAATGACTTGAGATATGATGACGAAATCAGATAAGTTCCAAGCTGATGGTTTGGTAGCTGCTCTTCGAAGGAAAGATCATAGTAGCAAAAAAAGCCCCTGGCGAATCGTGATTTCGGCACCATGTAATCGAGGATATTGCAAAAATTTCACATCATCATATCGTCAGAATCTCAACGAATGTCCCTGCGAAAGTTTCGAGCCTTGTGAAACCACCGTTAGAAGTTAGATTTAGGCCAAGGTTTGGGGGTCTAAATCATGAGTGAATATTTCATTTGAATGTTCTACATCTAGGAAATGACTGATTTTAAGAAGATAGAACAAAGAGAATAGCGAAAGTCTTTGTTTTGGAGACAAACATAAAGACAAACCATAAGACGAACAATAACGACCAACCGTATACATAAATATTATAGACAAACCCTAAAGACAAATTTTGAGGATTAACTATATATGTAGATATATCCTGAAAACAAATCCTCAAGGCAAATGTTAAAGACAAACCATATTAAATAAACGATAACAAACCGTAAAGACAAACGCGCTTCAAGAACAACAAATATCAAACCTTTTGTTGCTCCATAGACGTCCTCGGAACATTTGGCATGATTTTTTAAACAATCCTATCTTAATATATAAATTTTTTTCAGGTTTCTGTTTGATTTAAATAACAATCATTTTAAAATCTAAAAGAAACTTATGATATATCTATAAGTTTGTCTCCATGGTTTGTTTCCAAGGTTTATGTAGTCTTTAGGGTTGTCCCTAAGGTTTGTTTTTAGGATCCGTACTTAGTGTCTGTCTTTAGGGATTTTATCTAATGTTTGTCTTTAGTTTTTTGTCTTTAAAATTTTTCTTTCTGGTTTTTCTTTAGGGTTCCTCTTTAGGTTTTGTCTTTACGTGTTGTTTTTGGGGTACGTTTGTAAAATTTGCTTTTGAGATTTGTCGTTAGGCTTTGTCTTTAGATTTTGACTTTAAGATTTGCTCGTAAAGTTTGTCTTTGGGAATTGTCTTTAGGTTTTGTCTGTGGGGAATATTTGTAAGGTTTTTTTCTCGAATTTTTCCTTAGGAAATGGATCTAGGTTTCTTATCGTTTGCTTCAGAATTTCCCTTCATCCTAATACAAGTTATAAAGTCATAAGATCTTTGTCTAAAGCATCATCATCTCTGAAAAATATCTTCATCTTGATAACGCCACTCTCTTTCTCCCTATATGCACTTTTCCTTCTAAACTCACATCTGCATCAACATCTTGAACGATTGACCACTCCACCTGCCTCAATTAGTCCGCAGCACGTGACCCTAGAGTACTTAAGTCCTCAACTCTAAGTTCGATCTCAAAGTACCGCTTTCCACCTGCCTGTCTTTCTGTAAGTGTCAGAGTACAGGATCTTTCAAAATAAAACAAAATTTTGTATCTAGAGACTCTCTAATTTCCACAGGTAGATTTAAAACATAGTAAAGCGCGATGAGGTCTTTTTTAAAAGACGTAACATATGGTTCTTTTATCAATTGGCTGCCCGTATTCTCTTCTTGAAGACAGGTTAAAAAACGAAGGGATGCAAGAAACCCAGGTTGGTTGCAGTTGCAGCTGTCGCAGACACGGGCCGGGTGCACCCTGAAGAGGGAACACCACCTGGCTTCTCACCTGCTTTCCCTTTTGGCTCCTGCGAATCCGCGGCTCAACACCCGGCCGGAATACGGTTCTATAGACGGAAACGTACTACGCAGTTACGTGCCTGTTGCTTGCAACTATTGGACCCAATATCCCCTTGAATATATGAATGTTCAGATTCCCTAAATCGATAAAAATTCATTTCGCAACAATTCAAGGGTTAAATTTTCTCTTTAGAGGTTTGCTAAAAATAGGTTTCTTGAAATAGGTATATACAGATCGATTTGAAATTATCTGAAACTTACATATCCAATGAATCTCAGAGTCGGTTAAGTAAAAAAAAAAAAAAAATGTTAAGGTCATCATCAGTTCAAGGTCATTTATTTTAAAGGGACTTGACAAATAGTATCTCAATTCATTAATAAAGAATTATTCTTGGCCATTAAAATGAAACATATGGAACTTCCAAACCTGAAAGAATTGAGAGAAGCAGTTATAAAAATCTTACCCAATTCGACAATTTTATAAAATTTAATTCAATTCCATTTCTTTCTTCTCCAAAATACGAATTTCAAATCTCGAGTGGACAAAAAAGATCAATCCCACTTGATTTAACCCCGTCGCTATCGCGATTATATGATAATGTCATGAAATTTTCATAGGAAAAATAATTCCCGAAAGTGGGCCAGTTCGATTCAAGTAAACAAAGCCTGTTGGTTTCTAATCGAGTGATTTTTAACAACACAGAATTCGATTACAATTCCACTTTAAATCTTTTGAAATTTAAAATCACTTCACAACATTTAACATTCGTAAAAATCTCTCGAATTTACAACAACTTTTGAAAAGATCTCTTAAAATTCATTGAAATTTCTTGATTCCTAGAAACATATTAAAATTCCATGAAATCACTTCAAATTTAATATTTCATGAGATCCCTTCAATTTTCACTAATCTTTTTAAAATTCCTCAAAATCCTTTGAAATACTTTAAATTCCAAGAAAAACTTCACAATATTTTCAAATTCCTAAAAATCTCTTAAAATTTCCTGTAATTCTTCAAAATTCCGTAAAACGTTTTCAGAATCTCGTGAAATATTTTTTAATTCCATGAGAAATTTTAAAATCTATTAAAATGCACAAAAATTTCTTTAAATTATTGGAAACTTATTGAAAACCCTTAAAATTCGCTGAAATCTTTTGAAATCCCTAAAAACATCTTTAAATATCTTATATATCAGTATTTAAATATATACAGTATTTAAAATTCCATGAAATCCTTTACAATTATTTTACAAATTATAAAAATCTCGCGAAATTCTTTAAAATTCCCTAAAATGCATTAAAATCTCTAAAAAAAAAAAAAAAAAAAAACTCTTGAAATAAAAAATCTCACAAAATCTTGTAAAAATCAAAAAATGAATTGAAATTTTTTTAAATTCTATGAGGACTACTAAAATTCCTTAAAATCATTTTTAAAATGTCAAAATTACTTCAATTTATTAGAAGCTTCTTAAAATCCTTTAGAATTCAACGAAAAACTTTAAAATCCCTTAAAATATACGTAAAGATTTCTTAAAATTCTTGAAAGCCTCTTGAAATTCCTTAAGCTTCTACAAAATCTTTCACAAATCATAAAAATTTTGTGAAATCCTTTAAAATTCCATGAAAAAAATTTTAATTCTTTAAAATCTCTTTAAAATAATTAAAATTGCTAAAAATTCTTGTAAGTTTCTTAAATTCCTTTATAATTCCACGAAAAACTTTTAAATCCCTTAAAATACGTAAAAAAAAAAAAAAAAAAAACTTTTATAATTTTTGAGAACTTTTCAAAATTCCCTAAAATTCCTCAAAATCTTTAAAAAAAATCATAAAAATCTCGTGAAATCATTCAAAATTTCTCGAAGAACTTTAAAATTCCTTAAAATTCTTTGAATTTACTAAACTTCTTTAAAAATCTCTTAAAATTTCATTAAGTCCTTTTAAAATTCAACTAAATTTTTAAAATATTATACAAATCTCTTGCAATCACTTATAATTCCTAAAAACCTCTTTAAATCCTTTAAAATTATTGAAAATGTTTTCACTCAAAAAAACGCCAAGTCAACTAGAATTTTGGATTAAATATACCCTAACTATTTTTTCTGGTTAAAGTAACCAGAATTCTGATTATTTTAATAAGAATTGCTAATTAAAACAACTAGAATGCTGGTTAAGTCAACCAGAAAAAACAGAGTATATTTAACTCAAAATTCTAGTTAACTAGGCGTTTTTTTTGAGTGTTGAAATCATTAGAAACCTCGAGAATCTCGGAGAATATCTAGAAATTATTTATAATCCTTCGAAATCTTTGGATAGTTTCTAAAATTTGTTAAATAAATTATAAAAATCAATTTCATAAATGTCAATTTCTATTTTCCCTGACTTCCCTGAGATGTGAATAAAAAAAAAATAAAAAAAAACGCGGAATAATTTTGAAATATTGTCCGAATATCACGAACCTATTTTTTCTAACTTTCTCTAAATTTGCAATTGTAATTTTATTATCGTATTCTATGATTGGACCAAAAAAATATTGTACGATTTTGTAAAGTCTATTTTGCTATTTGTCACTTGTTCACTTGTACTGAGATATTTCCGTCGAGTTGCGTGGAGTGGCAAAAAGTTTCAGATTACCCTCGCGATATCGGGCAGCGTTTCATTAGGCAAGTACTGAGTTTCTAATCTCCGATGACGTGGCTCCAGGCGAACTATTTCAGGATCAGGGCCAACGAGACCGCCCGCCTTCCTCACAAGGGACTTCGGGTCGTTATTATACCAGATCCGGTCATTAAAGCTCTCGAGTATTGAAGAGGAATTTATTGTTCAGGCCATTTTTTAAGGGCCACTCACTTCTTGGTGAAGTCACGTTAATTTCCAAAAAGACTTTTTCCGATTTTACAACTCAATTTTAAGAACCAAAACTTCAAAGATTCATTTCTAATAAAAAAATAAAAAGCTAGTAAAAATTCTCTAGTTCTCCCACTAATGAAAAAATTATGTTTAAATTTTTAAAGCGAATCTCGCATTCTGGCAAACAAGCGATAGCCCTAAAAGCCTTAATAGATAACAACTGATAGGAGTTCGTGGAATTAATTAAAATCCAGGAACCATTCAGTTGAGAATCAGAAAGTCGATTTCGTTCACAAAAACTGAATCTCAGTATTTCAATTACTTCAATTCACTGAAGGGAATTCACTGAAGGCAAAAAATAAGAGGAATATTATTTAAGGTCTTTAAAATTTATCATCTGAAAATATTAAACTTAATCGTGGGTGGGTTATCTGTAAAATTCCTTTCGTTAAAAGTGCTTCTAAGCTTACATCTGCGACGGCAGAAATCATTCATCAAGGCCGAGGATGATGCAAATTTGATATAAAAATATGAGGTTGAATCATTATTAAAATTACACGTGTAGGTTTAATACATTTTTTTATCACTCTCTATAAATAAATATTGAAATTCATACCTATTTAAAAAAGGAAAAAGAAAAAAGAATTAGGTCCGATGGATTACAATTGGAAATTGAATTTTCATGCCAACTGTTGAATAGACCAAGAGATAAGAAAATTACCCTTCAGATCGAAGAGTGATCGTCTCGGTTAATAAACTCATGGGTTGACCATAAACATAACTACCGTGTGAAAAAAAATTACATTTGATTTCTACCCCGGAAGCACATATCAACATGACATGCATATATAGACGAAGTAAGAAAAGTCGTTTGAAATTTACAATGTAAAACAAGCCAAAAGGGATACTTGGTATAATAAGCGGAAATTTACAAAGCAAATCATATTTGCCTACGAATTGCCAAATGATTTCAGTTTCTGGCTCTAAATGCTTTTTTTTTTAATCTTTTTTCGAGGAGTTGACAACTCGACCAAGCGAGTATACACCTATTTCTGACTTCAAGATATTTCAGGATATTTCAATTATTCCAGAAGATTTACTGACCAGAATATTTCGAGAAAATTCCTGTGAATTAAAAAAAACTTTTGAATATTTCTATAGTTCCTGATAACTTTTAGAAATAATTCCGGGGTCTAAAACCTTTAAAAACGGATTTTTCAAAACTGGAGGCTAAGTTCACGTTCCTCCGCATTTTTCGAAAAATGAACTTTTTCTTAGAACTCTATGTAGATCTAGCATAGTTCTAAAGTTCTTGATATATTTTGAAAATAGTTCCCAAAAATTTTTCAAAAAATAGAACCAGCTCCGCACTTATTAGAAAATCAACTTTTTCTCAAATATTCCTGTTGCACAAAAAGACTTCTAAAGTTCCCTAACAAAATAATTTTGAAAAACTTTAAAACTCTAAAGTTACAGGATTTTGAAAAGAGTTCCAGGAATTCTGATCAGTTCTGGTAGCCCCCTAAATAGTTTTTCAAGAAAGTCTAATAACATTTTTCGATAAACTCAAAAACCAAAAAGCTAAAACACTTTAAGTATCTAAAAAATTAAATTCGAAGTTAAACAAAAACTATTGGAATATCACAGAGTACTTTTGAAATATATTGAAATATATCTACTGCCTCGCTAAATATCTTAAAAAATTCTTTAATTCCCGCAAATGTGCGAAAAGAAACCGAGCTTCGCAAATTATTGTAGCGATTTTATAAAAATGCAAATTCTATTAGCACACTTACCCAAAGGTCATCAAGGGTGATAGAGTTGTCGGTATAATAAACAAGCGACTCCGCGGAAATAGGCCTAGGTTCTCTCAATTTGGAGGCCAAGAGAAGACAGGCTGTTCCTAGTAGCTGCAGCTGTGGTTTTTTGATTTCGCAGACAGATAGAAACCTGTCCAGGTAATTCATCGAGAGTGGGAAAACCTCTTCCTGACATTTTACCTCTTCGCAAACCTGTAAAATTGATAAAAAGATAGTTTTTTATTCATAAAAAAAAATATTACAAATATTAAAGATTAAAATAATAGTTATTGTAATATTTTTGAAATACATTCATCACAATACCTATTATCATTAAAAAATATAAAACGGTGAAGAAGAATTGAAATAAAATTAATCTAACAGAACGAAATTACTAGAAAATTGGACTGGAAGAAAAAATGAGGGCCCGGATGCAATAACGTCCTATAAATTTCTTTCGCCAAGAAACGTTGACCCCTGGACAGTGTTTAGAAAAGTTTTGAAATAAATATTTTAAGCTACATATTTTCATAGAAAATTTAATTGCGCATCTTTTTATCCTCATAAAAAAAGTTCTAACTTTTGTCAGTTTTGAAATAAAGACAAAAAATGCATTTTTTTAAAATTAAGATTTTCCGTCTTTTGTCACTTCAACTCGCTATATATTAATGAGTTTTCAATATTTTCTTATGAAAATTTCAGGAAATATACCTTATGGTATTCTACGAACGAAAGTGTAATTAAATAATAATTAATTTTGTTTAAAACAATTATTTTAATTTTTATTTGCAACATTGCACAATCCACGCGTTCATATTTTCAAGCGCTTCGGGAGTCGAGCGAATTTTGAACAATGGAAAACTTTCAGTGGGAAAGTTGTTCATAAAGATATAAATAAGTTTTCTGGAAAGTTTTATTTTAATCGAATTAATCGTTCAAAAGTTGTGAACGTTTTACTTCGTCCACGCAGTCGGTTTCTTCGCGCGAATTGACGCATGGTCATAGGTGCAAATTCAGGTAGAGGTTAATAAAGAGGTTAATAAAGTAAAAATTATTTGTATCATATGTTATATTATAATATGTTTAATTATATTATTATAATTATTATTATATTATAATTATAATATTAATTATAATATTTTATATGTTTACAAACATCAAGGTCACCACAACACATAATGCTGAAAGCAGGGTACTTTTATCCTTATTTGCGTCGATTTCCGCGAAGCCAACCGCGTGGACGAAGTAAAACGTTCACAACTTTTGAACGATTAATTCGATTAAAATAAAACTTTCGAGAAAACTTATTTATATTTTTATATCTTTATATCTTTATTTATGTTCAAAATTCGCTCGACTCCCGAAGCGCTTGAAGATATGAACGCGTGGATTGTGCGATGTTGCAAATAAAAATTAAAATAATTGTTTTAAACAAAATTAATTATTATTTAATTACACTTTCGTTCGTAGAATACCATAAGGTATATTTCCTGAAATTTTCATAAGAAAATAATGAAAACTCATTAATATATAGCGAGTTGAAGTGACAAAAGACGGAAAATCTTAATTTAAAAAAAATGCATTTCTTGTCTTTATTTCAAAACTGACAAAAGTTACAACTTTTTTTATGAGGAAAAAAAGATGCGCAATTAAATTTTCTATGAAAATATGTAGTTTAAAATATTTATTTCAAAACTTTTTTAAACACTGTCCAGGGGCCAACGTTTCTTGGCGAAAGAAATTTATAGAACGTTATTGTATCCGGGCCCTCAAAGATTGACCTTCAATTCAAGTTAATAACATTTAAATTAAGAATTAAAGAAAGAAAATATTTTTAGAGTTCGAGGTAAACACAGAAGAAATGAAAATTGTTTAGAAAAAATGTGAAAGAATTTAAGGTGAATTTATTAAGTCAAAGAAATCTAAAAGAAATAGAAAGAATTCAACGGAATGTAAAAGGATTCGAAAAAATTCAAAATAGTTGAAATTTTAAATGGTATGAAAAAATTTCAAGGAATTTGAAACGATTTCAAGTGATTTTAAAGAATTACTAATTACTAATTACCATTTTTGGAGAAATTGAAAATTCCCGAAATTTTAATTTTATAATTTCATAATTTTTCAGAAATTATCAATTTTGATAATTTTCAATTTTGATTTCTGGGGCGATATTGAAAGGAATAAATTTTCAGGTAGAATCAAAACAGTTAAAATTAAAATGTGTCGCATTTTCCGTTGGGACAAGATTCAACAGGCCGTGGAAAAGTTCCAACAGGTGGTGGACTAGGGCAACGTGTATTTTTCTTGTTCCAACTCGTCAGTTCAGAAGTAAATAATGCACTTAAATAGATACTAATCCGGCTGTAATAATATTTTTAATTGTACGTTGAGCATCAGGCTCGGTGACCTGATCACTTCCCCCCTTTCAACCCCCCTCTTTGGCACCCTTCGCAGGATAATTATAGCTTAAGTGCGTGCTTACCTTGAATAATTAGCAATTCTCGGTTTACGCCCTAAAATACCCTGTCATAATATTCCCGCATTCAAGTTTCAACATGTGGGATATTAAATTCTTTCGCGTTCCCTCTGTTTCCAAATTAAAAATATTATTAAAAATATTATTAAAAATTTATCATGTTTTTTAAAATAAATTAAAAAGAATTAAAAATCGATTTTCCAGAAAATTTTCTCGAATTTTTTGAATAATATTGACAGGAAAATTATATAAATGAAACAAATTGAAAATGGAATATTCGATGGAAAATTTTTTATTTTTTAAGTTTGGAATATTCTGATGTACCATTTCAATATTTTTTTCTCTCTTTGTTCTTTTAACGAGCAAAAATATTGTGCTAGAAACCGTTGGAAATTGATACCAATAAAGCCAACGTTCCTCGAATCTAGTCACGTAGACATCAAGGTCATTTTACAAGCATACCATAACATTCTGCATTGTTGACTGTTAGAAATATTACTTCCAAAGTAAAAAACATTTCTATGAACGAAAAAAAATATCCAGAAATTTTTTAATAAAATTTTCTCCCCGAAAAGAAAAACAAAATTGAAAAATTCAAGAAATTAAATTTTAATAAAAATAAAAGTATGTTATTTTCTTCTCGAATATTTTCGGAAAATTAATCTCGTCCACAAGAAAAAATAATTTGATAAAAATTCGCGGAACATTTCAAAATATTTTTGATTTCGTCTTTGAAGAAACACTTTGATGTTTCTTTTAAATTTATTTTTTTTTCGTGAAGTGAATTAATTAGAGTTTAGAAGTCGGAAGAATTTTGAAGTTTAGATTATCGGCTTTAATTTTAGAAAAGTTTCAGTGTTTCAAAAGGAAAAAATAAAAAGACTTCATTCCTAACTTGAAATATTGTCGATGGAGAAGCCAAGCCTGGTTGGAATTGAAGAAAGAAAAACAAAAACTTCTATTTCGACACGAACTCAATCGCCAAAAAAAAGTTTACGCAGTGACGTCACCGTCTTTCGTCTTCATGCGGTAATATTTGCAATAAGTCTTATCAAAGAGGAAACAATTTTAGCATAAATAGTAAGGAAAAAAATTCTTCGGAATTTAATTATTTTCATGAGCTTTAAATATTTACATTTTTTAAGATTTTTAGTTTAAGACTTTTACTGTTTTATGAATTTTTGTAAAGCCAAATGAAGTCACTTTAAAAAATTGTTATTTTGTTTATTTAGAATCATTTAAAATTTTCAAAACAAAATTTTAGACTAATTTTCTGGCTGTTTTAATTAAATGCCTTCGCGAATTTTGAAAATTATTCTTTTTTTAAGGCTTTCAACTGCAATTTACTATTTCAATCCTTAAATTTTCGAAATTCTCAGTTTGTTAGGTTCCGGATTTTCGAATATTTTGTGGAATTTCTGTTTTGAGACTTTAAGAAAATTGTAATAAATAAATTCTTCAGAATTTAATTATTTTCATGATTTTTAAATATTTACATTTTTTAAGATTTTTAGTTTAAGACTTTTACTGTTTTATGAATATTTGTAAAGCCAAATGAAGTCACTTTAAAAAATTGTTATTTTGTTTATTTAGAATCATTTAAAATTTTCAAAACAAAATTTCAGACTAATTTTCTGGCTGTTTTAATTAAATGCCTTCGCGAATTTTAAAAATTATTCTGTTTTTAAGGCTTTCAACTGCAATTTACTATTTCAATCCTTAAATTTTCGAAATTCTCAGTTTGTTAGGTTCCGGATTTTCGAATATTTTGTGTGATTTCTGTTTAGAGACTTTAAGAATATTGTTATAAATAAATTCCTTCAAATTTTCGTTACTTTTTAACGCCTCAATTTACAATTTTTAATTTTGAAGTCTTTGAATTACAAAGTTAAATTTGAAATTATAAGATTTGTACTTTTTTAAGTTAAATGGCCGTAACTTTAAATTATCGAATGTTGGAAACTTCAAGATATTATTTCCTTTCATGATTCTAAAAGCTGAAAATTTAAGATTTATGGATTCAAAGCCAAAATTATTCAAAATTTGGTCGTTAAAAAAACTTCCCTATTTCAAAGTTTGAAACTTGGTAACTTAAAAAAAAAATCCGATTCTGCATTTATTAAACGTTTTTTTTCTACAAATAAAAAATCGGGAAAATTAGTTTTGAGAAAATAAGCAAAATAACTTTATAATCAAAGTTGACATAAATTTCTGAAAAAATACCAACAATTCCCAGAAGAAATAGAAAAATTTTCTTTCATCCACTAAAATTTATAAAATTTTAAAATTAACACTTGAAATGTTCGAGAACTCAAAAATTTTTAAAATTACTATTTCCTTGTATAAAATGATCAAATTAAAAAGCTGGTTACTTAAAATTGAAAAAAAGTTTATTGAAATAATTGAAAACTGACTATTAAAAAATTTTAAAACGTTTTAGTCACTAGTTAAGAAATCCATTTTAAAAATCAAATTTTCCGATTTGAGAAACTTAGAAAATGAATGACAATTTTCTACTTAAAATTAGTCAGCAAAAAACCAAGAAATTCTCTATTTCCAAGAATCGCCACGTTGGATTCAACCTCGTCAGATTGTGCCAGAAATTCTCTCTTTATCAAAAACTTATCTCCTTTCCCCTAAATTAATACAATCCCCATCTCAAAAAGAATCAAACAAAAATAGCAAGTAGTCCTCTTAAAATCCAGTTTTTCATAGAGATAAATAAATTCCAAGCGTTCACAAATCTGCTTATCCAATCAAGTGATAACAGCCAAGCAAACAAAACAAAGTCTCACGTCCCTTTAAATTTTAAAATCCACGAATTCACACTTCGCGGAAATTTCCGTTCTTCGAAATAGAATTCGGTGGTTGGGGAAGTCGAGAATTGTTCACCGCGTGGAGGGGCCAAAAATTCTTAGTACCAGGAGAGGAGACAAATCCTAAAAATGTATCCGTTATTGCTCGGATTATTCCGCTTCTCAATTCTTACAATTTTTGAAATCCTGAAAGCGGACTAGGACGACCGGCGAAGAGAAATAAAATTGAGAAAAGGTTCTTTCGCCGGCCGACACGTGGACCGGAAACTAGGGTCTGCTTACCTCGAACATCCACTCGGCGACAACTTTGCGCATGACCGGTGAGATGTCTTTCTGCACGCATTGAAAGTAGGAACTCCTCGGTGCAAATTTTTCCTCGGATTTGAGAAGATTTGCAAGCACTCTCTCGTCCTCCAAAAGAGCCGGGTCTGCATAAGCCCTAAGCTCAGATTCCGGCGATTCGAAACACAGTAGATTCATTTTGTGATAATAGGAGATTGAAAAATAAAAAAAAGGATAAAAAAAGAGAATAAAAAATGTAGTAAAACGAGAACTGAAAACACTGTCACGAGTTCCTCGAGAATCGAATCACACGTGGCTCGTTTTTCTTTTGTTTCTTCTTGCTGAGAAGAGTTCGAGCACGCAACACTGGGCACGGAAACACTTCACAGAAATAATAATGATAACACCTTGAAATTGTAAATAATAAATACGGGATTATGGGGAGAGTAATAAATAACTATTGGGGGGGACGGGATAAGCTCTGGAACTCGAGTTTCGGATCCGTTCGAATATTTCACGTAAGCTACAATTTTGCTCTGCCGATCCGACACTGGCTGCTTACCAGGTCAGAATGTGAGGAGACACGAATTGAAGAATCGAACTGAGAACTGAGAACTGCGAGGTTGCAAGTTCCGCGGACCGGCTCTTCCCCCTCCAAGTAGGCGCTTGTGGTCACGTGACTGTGCCTACCTACCACCTCCCTGTGTTTCACTCACACACACTTATCGTCCCTATACTTCCACCAGTTTGCGAGTTAAATCGTTAAATGTTCAACCGGGTGCCGATCGCGAGTATTATGTGCGGGACGAGCCGAAGGACTTTTACTTTCGACGCGTTCCCACGATTTTCGGGTCTACTTTTTTCCGGTGTTTTTTGTCAAGCGAAAGGCAGTATCGAGTCTAGATTTTTTCTTTTTCTTTTTTTAGCTGAAAGTTCTTTATTTATTATTAACTATCTGCAGAAAATGTTGTTTTGTCGCGCAATTGAAATAAAAATTCTGATCGGCTGAATTAGAATTTGAATTTCAGAATATTT
This sequence comes from Synergus gifuensis, assembly GCA_904066015.1. NCBI lineage: Eukaryota > Metazoa > Arthropoda > Insecta > Hymenoptera > Cynipidae > Synergus > Synergus gifuensis. Next base: position 352,945 of record CAJFCO010000443.1, read on the forward strand.
TGAGTTTAGAATGTACTAGAACATCATAGCGCGCTTCGCGCGCCTATATAATTACTTCACGTTACGCACTTGTGACGATCCCACGTGATCATCTCTCAACCAATCAGATCACGAATAAACTGCGGACACTCGACAGGTCATCTATTTTTTAAGAAAGGATATATACAGTACAACTTTCAGAAGAGCTCTTTCCATAAGAGAGCCAGTGGCCTTGATGTGTTCGGAAGCTTCCCCCACTACAAACCCTACTCACGCGGCCTCGAGAATTGGGCGCAAAGCCCCCAGCCGAGCGCAGATTAATTTCAGTTTTTTCTCATTGAAAATGCTTTATTAAAATTATTTTTCTAATTTGCATACAATAATTTTTATATATATACACAGAATATATATATATACTAGCAGACCAACACGTGCGCTACGCGCACGATTATTTATTTAATTTCTTACAATTTCAAGTCATTAAAAAATCAATGAAATTTTGCTGATTTAAATTCAGAGAGTAGGTTTGAAACAACAATTTAACCAAAATTTTAGGGACATTTCGTTACATAATTTTTTGGAGAGGTATTTCAAGAGATTTCTATGAATTTTAATGAATTGTGACCATTTTCAAGTGATTTTTACGAAGTTATAAAGATTTTTAGGATTTTAAAAAAGATTTCGTAGAGTTTTAAGATATTTGAGGATATTTCGCGAAATTTTAACGGAATTCGTGAAATTTCAAGAGAATTTTTAAAGCTAACAAGGAATTTTAAATTTTTTGAAATTTTGAGGAATATTACGAGGTTTCTGAGAACTTTAAGAGATTCCAACGCATTTTAATAGATTTCGAAGATTTTTGTGAAATTTTAAGTGATTTCAAAAGGTTTCTGAGTGTTTGAAGAGATTTTAAGGGATTTTAAATCCTGTTGTGAAGTTTCCAGGAATTTTAGGACATTTCAAAAGGTTTCAAAGAATTTTAAGGGACTTTAAGGAATTTTAAATATTATAATGAAATTTGCTGGAATTTTAAAAGAAGTCAAGAGATTTTTTAATAATTTTAAGGGATTTTCTGATTTTTAAAAGATTTTAGAGAATTTTCAGGATTTCATGGAATGTAACGAGATTTCTAATAATTTTAATGGATTTTAAAGGACGTAAAGAGACTTTAAATGTTATTGTAAAATTTAAAGCATTTCAAGAAGTTTCTGATGGGAACATTAAAAGGTTTT